>JARBWK010000229.1:0-45126 GCA_030556195.1 Anolis apletophallus | reverse complement strand
TGTTCTACAGTACTGTAGATCTGAAGAGAATGTTGCTGATATATTCACCAAAGCTTTACCAGCCATGCAACATAAAGTGTTATGTGCAAAAATGGGGTTAATTGCTGTTAGTGCATAAAATGTAGTCTGTTGTGTTTAAATGTTTTTTTTAGTTATCATTTGCACAATATAATTAGAAAGGAGCCTGTTGAGATTAAAAATGTAAGAGGGCAAATTATATTGTAAAATGTAAGAATAATGTAAAATATGTATTAAGTTTAAATGGGACTACTTGGAGTAAGTTTGTTACAAACATACTTGAAGCCAGAAGCCTCCAGAAGGTGCTGGAAAAAGTCACAGCTGTAGGTGTTTTGCAGCTATTCCTGTATAAAATAAGGCAGCTGAGATACTGACCTTGGGCGAGGAATTTTGTTTTGAAGAAGCCAGCAACTTTGCAGAAGACGTCGAAAAGAAGACGGAAGGAAGATTTATGTTGTTCTTATGGAACTAAACTGTAAGACTGTTTGTTTTACATGTTGCTAATACTGTCTATTGTTGTGCCTGAACATATTTTGTTTAAAGAGCTTTATTTTTTGAAACAAATGACTCTTGGAATCTTTTAACTACAGAGAGCCAGCTTAATTGACCAAAACAGTACTCAGGTCAAATCAGAAACTCAACAGTTTGAGCATGAGGAATATCATGAAGATGAACCAACAAAGGGTCTGTCACAGACAACTGAAGAAGCGCCAGAGCCCTTTCATCTTGTTTCCTTTCAGTAGCATCAGGTTGAGCTGGCAACGTTTCAATTATTTCCCATAAATCTTGTGAAACCAAAAACACTTTACATTTGATACTCCAACTCAGCCAGTTCTTATCAGTAGGTTTTTCAAATGGGAGTGAACCAATATGAACAGGCGGCAAAGCCATTGTGTTCTTTCACTTTAAAATCCCAAAGTTCCAAAAACAAATTCACTGCAACAACAGAAAAAGACCCCCAGTATACCTGGGTTTAAGCCCAGCCAATTTACCTCCGTGTAAAATTGGCTTCTAGCAGTCCAAATATCTTTCAAACTTTGCAGTATTCCTTTAATTCACGCAGGGTCTGACTCACAGGCAATTATCTTCTCCTACAGGGAAAACAGCCAAGCCAGAACACTTCATGTAGAAAAACAAAACTTCTCCTTTACCATTCCTTTTGGTGCAGGGAAAAACGAAACCAAAATAGCTTCCAGCAGCTTGCAAATCACGCCGCATAAAGAAGAAACAAACAGTTGTTATCAGCTCTGCTGCGACAGTCCAGGCAGGTCTTTTAGAAAAACAAATCCCTTTTGTGCAAAGCAAAACAGGAAAGCAATTAAAATTGGCCCTAGTTGCATAAGCATGTAGAAGGGAAAGTTAAACAAAAACTCCGTCGCAGGCTGGAAATCTTCTTCTGTCTCTCCTCATTATCTCCGGAGGCAGATATCTTGAAGCTCAGCGTTTAGCGGCAACTCCCAGGAACTCTCAGGAACAGAAAGGCAAACATGCTTTCAAAGAAAACTTTTCTCAATCTTCCAGACCACATACTTCAAAAACAAAAGTCACTCCAGACACATGGGCTATGCAATACCTGGGCCCATAACCTGTCAGGGATTATGGGTTAGGTTTCCCTTGTATAAAACACAAACCTAATTTTGCAGAGTAAAACAAAAATGCAGCAGCTTCAGCTTAGCCCAGAAGTAATGTGGTCATTGAGAAAAACTCCATACCATAAAGTCAACTTACTTTATTGTAAGTAAAATAAAATATCTCCGCCCCTCCTTGGGCACTCTTTGATTTGGACATTTGTCCCCCCATTTGTGGGAAAGAGACTTGCCTATGGGCTTTATATTTTCATGTGCAGAGACATTCCCATTGTGGGCTCAAAAAGCGTGAGTACGCTTAGGGGAAAGGTTCCCCACTGATGACTGCTAATATATCTATGTTATACTATGATCTGCTAGTTGTATACATGTATGTTATGTGATATACCTGCATATTGCCATTCATTGTTTAATACAACAGCACTATTCATTTTGAGTTTGTTGCTCCTCATTACCTTGACTGTATTTAGTGAACCACCTCCCCCATTGCTTAGATTGTTACGGTTTGTCTCCTCCACAGAGGAAAAACCGAAGGAAATATGGCAGAATCCCAAGTTGGGGAAATTGAATCTTTCAACCAGGAGCAAGAAGACTTATTAGTCAATAATAGTCTTTCATTATTTGATGTGGGTGGGCAACAACCATTACCACCAGCGATAGATGAGCGTACTTCCATGCTGGATAGTGTAACTAATAAGGAACTCCGCCTCGTTAGAGTAAAACTCAATATAGCAACTTTATCTGATTACATAAGGCGCAAGCCTATCCCACGAGGCTTGAGAGTACAGATTCCACCAGGTGTTTACAAAGAGGACGCTAATTTTATCAAGAACTGGCATAATATCCTCCAAAAATGTTCAAAAGATCTTATGCTTTTGGTAATTCAGAAATCTAATCAGGAATGTAGTACTCTACTACAAGAGCTTGACGCTCTGAAATCCACCATTGACCCTCCCTTAACCCAACTGAATGTAGATGCTATCAAGGTTAAGTGTGATAAGCTATATGAGGAAATAAAAGAATACAAACTGGGAAAGGTGAGGAGAGATGAAAAAGACTATGCTAACAACAGGATCTTTAAGTGGACATTCAAGAGGAAGCCTAGAAATGATCCTAAACAGGTTAGGTTCCCTGAAGACTCTAGTGCATCTGGTTACACCACTGAGGAGGCTGGAAATGCCTCAGACTCCTCAGCCGGCTCATCTTCTAATCCCAGATACAACCTAAGGAATCCCCCTAAAAATGAACGTCCTCAGAAATCTAAAAAATTTCGCAGGGGCAAAGACAAAAAGGAGGCAACTTAGTTATAAATTTATCTGATTTCCCACTGACTGACCATGATTATGTTATTTTGAACAAAGGGCCCTCCTTTGTATTTACTCCCGAATGCTCACAAATAAACATTAGAAAAGACTTGGCCACTCTGTTTCGTTCCATTAGGCTCAAAGAACATTTCTCTTTACATCCCTCTTCCTCCCGTTACAATGAGGATATCCCTGCCAAATGTCGGGTTAAAAGTACTTTTACTCCCCCTGTGGTGTCCGAGAAAATAAAAATATTTGAACAAACTGTATTACAGCAGGTCGAGGCCATCAATCATAAGACTGACAGATTTCACCCTAATCTTTCGGTGCTGACATAAAAGGCTCCGTTTTTGGGCCAACACCCCCATATGATTTTTAAGGTGGCCGATAAAGGGGGAAGTTTAGTCTGTTGGCGACGCAGTGACTACCTTAGGGAGGCCCACGCCCAACTTCAGGATGCCCGCTTTTACAAACCCATTCCCATGGACCCTACTCAAAAAAATTTGAAAACGGTGGTACATACAGTACACACCGGGGCAGAACTTGGCTTTATAACTAACACGGTAGCAGATTTCCTCATTAATTACCATCCTGCCGTTCCAAAATTTTACCTCCTGCCCAGGACGCATAAGGGAATTGTCCCGCCCCCCGGGCGGCCAATTATCGCGGCCACGGGGGGTCTTTTGCAGCCCCTCGCGGTCTATCTGGATACTTTCCTCCAAATTTTTGTCCCTTTAACCCCCACATACATTAGAGACACTGGGGATTTTATTTCGAAAATTGACAACTTTGTGGTTTCTCCCAGTGATATTTTACTTTCAGGGAACATTGCTTCGTTATACACGAACGTGCCTCTGCCCCAAGCTAGGTTTGTTATCCACCGCTTGCTTGACAGTAGGCCTTTGCCCCATAATCCTCCAACCGCGTATTTACTCGAATTATTAGACATTGTGTTCGAGTATAATTATTTTATGTTTGATGACCAATTCTTTTTGCAATGCGGCGGAATAAGCATGGGGCTCGCCCTAGCCCCCACAGTCGCTAATCTCTTTGTTGCATCCCTTGAGGAGGATTTCCTCTTCTCCAGCAACTGTCCACCTAATATTTCTAATAATATTAAAGTTATTTTTCGATATATCGATGATTTGTTTATTATTATTAATAATGAATATAATGTGGAGGAGACTTGCGCCTACTTTAATACCTGGCATCCCAATATAAAGTTCACCTTTGAACATAATAATACGCAAATTAATTTTTTGGATGTGTGTATCTTTAAATCTGCAGGCAAGCTCAAGGTCCGTAATTATATCAAACCCACGAGCAAAAATGCCTTGTTACACTATGGATCCCATCACACCCCGGCCCTTAGGAACAACCTACCCTTTGCGCAGTTGTTAAGGCTCAAAAGGAATTCGTCAGATAACGCTGACTTTGAGGAATCCTCCAGAAGACTGATTAATAATCTCAAAGAACGAAGATATCCTGGCAAGGTCCTAGAGAATGCTGTAAATAGGGTATCCAAAGTACCACGGGCTGAATTGTTCAAAAAAAGAGTGCGCCCCGATGTCGAACGCCTCATTTGGCCATTAACGTTCACTCCCCATGCAAACCGCATTAAATCCACAGTAACCAAATTTTGGCCACTAATTCAAAGCATACCCGGCCTCCAGCTTCCCCCATTAGTGGCCTACAAACGCACCTCCAACCTAAAAAACCTATTAATTAAATCTGATCATCGTATAAAGCCCCTCGAGGAAAATGCCCCCACCATTCGAAACATTACTAATCCGTGCCATCATTGCTCCATTTGCAAACATATCAACCAACAGGAATTCATTTGGAGCCCATACAATAACCGAAAATATAGGATAAGGGTTAGTTCCTCCTGTGGAGTAAAAAATGTCATTTATTGTATTACGTGCAAGGATTGTGGCCACCTTTATGTTGGGCAAACAAGCAGAGAACTCCGCGTGAGAATTATTGAACATAAATCGAGATTTAAAAATCATAATGATACTTCCATTCTATACTCTCACTTCAATACCATGCGGCATCATTTTGAAGCTTTCTCAGTTACTGTTCTAGACCGGGTTTTTCCTAAACCGCACATAGATGTGAAAAAGCGGTTGCTGCAGCTCGAAAGGGACTGGATAATCCGATTAAAATGCGAATCCCCCCCCCTGGGCTCAATTACAAACTAACAATAAATGAGCTATTACTTTAAGCAAAGAGTGATGGCCACATGAGCAGCTGTTCCTGATGATTGTTTATCTGAGTTAGTTCCACCTATAAATCTTTTCCTTTTACTCCTGGTTTGGGTCCGTGATCTGACCACTGGCATATAGCCATTTATACTTGAATAATTTGAAAAATTGGTATGTATTGCCTTCTTTTCCTGGTGGGTTCACTATGGGGCCATGTACTTACTGTTATGTCATGATATCATGGTTTCCAAATCCTCCAGCTGCGACTTCGTGTTGCAATCGAGTCCTGGGTCCGGAAGAAGCCGCCCTAGGCGAAACGATACGGCGCTTGGATACCCCTTATCGTCGACCCTGGAATCCCCTCTGCATGGATCTACCCTTCATATTTCTCCGCCCCTCCTTGGGCACTCTTTGATTTGGACATTTGTCCCCCCATTTGTGGGAAAGAGACTTGCCTATGGGCTTTATATTTTCATGTGCAGAGACATTCCCATTGTGGGCTCAAAAAGCGTGAGTACGCTTAGGGGAAAGGTTCCCCACTGATGACTGCTAATATATCTATGTTATACTATGATCTGCTAGTTGTATACATGTATGTTATGTGATATACCTGCATATTGCCATTCATTGTTTAATACAACAGCACTATTCATTTTGAGTTTGTTGCTCCTCATTACCTTGACTGTATTTAGTGAACCACCTCCCCCATTGCAGCTTCAGCTTAGCCCAGAAGTAATGTGGTCATTGAGAAAAACTCCATAGCATAAAGTCAACTTACTTTATTGTAAGTAAAATAAAATATCCATACAGGAGAAAACGTTCAAAAAGTAAACCTCCACACAGGAGAGCCATAAAAGGAAGCCGCAAAGGTAGCCACAAAAAGAAGCCACAAAAAGGAGCCACAAAGGGAAACCACAAAGGGAAGGATACAAAATGGAAAGGAGTATTTAAGGACATAACAATTAGACCCCACCTTTCCCCAGGAATCTAATTGTTGAGCACCTCTGCTGTAACTTGTTACAACCAAAATTAACATTACTGAGAACACTTAAAAGTACAAATATAATTTTGTAACATAAAACTTTCAACAAATAATTTATTTATAACCCGCATCCATCTCCCCGGAGGGGACTCGGAACAGAATCCTGATACAGATTGCAGGCTGGTGAGACTTGATTCAGGAACTATCCATCAACACAGAAACGAGGGCCAGAGTTGGCACAAAGGGTTTGCTGACGGAAGCCTTTTGAATTATATCCCGTATTGCTTTCGTTGTGAGCCGCTTTGGGTCTCCTTTCAAGAGAGATGAAGCAGGATAGAGATCATAATGATATTTACAATCATAACAATGGTCACATCCCTGTAAATGGCAAGACGGGGCCTTCACTTTCCGAACGTGCACGTGGCCCAAACCTTTGGCCTTCACTGACCCTTGCGACCATCCCCTTTGACCTCTGGCATGGCCAGACTGGGCACGGAAGGTCAAAGGTTCCTGGCGCACACAGAAGAGGCCAATACACAACGCAAAATATGTCACTGAGCAAGATAAACATACACAAAGCTAAACCATATGATTTAAAGGGGCAGATCTGTAGGCGATGCTAATAAAGAGTCTCACTTTAGCAAAAGTATCAAAATCTGTATTGTGAACAATATCAGTGCTATGTAGCAGTACGATATCACATGCAGTGCGCTGCTGGGCGCTTGTAGCACAATATCACATATTATACAAACACTAGAAATCACAATATAACACAATAAGCCCTCACAAACAATGGGCTGAGACGTCGCACAAACACGATCCGAGTACCCCTGTGCGAAGCCCGGAGCCAAATTACTCACGGACTAGAGACTGAGTCTGTGGGGGAGCCTTGATGGGCGGAAGAGCTGGCAAACTGCCGCATGAGCAGGCGCCTACGGCGAGAGGTAAGTTGACGACGCCAAGATGGCCGTTTTGCGTTAGGCGCCTAAGTCTCTAGTCCGTGAGTAATTTGGCTCCGGGCTTCGCAGTGGCCTACCCGGTCTCTTCCAGCTCTAGGACTCTACGCAGAAGCTCTGCTCACCCGGGGCCTTCCTCCTCTTCCAAGGAGACGGTGCTTCCAGTCCACCCATCCCTGTCATTCCTTATTATGGGTTTCTTTTTATTATTTATTATTTATTCATTTCCGGCATTTTACCCCGCTCTTCTCAACCCCCGAGGGAGGGAGGGGGGACTCAGAGCGGCTTCCAAAAAGGCACAATTCGATGCCAACACAGTAAAACACATAAAAGACAGTATAACCCCCCCCCCAACATTACACATTAAAATACAATTACATCAACATATCATACACATTCATTTAAGTTTAAAAAATGTGCTGCCTTGTGCTAGTGTGCAAACGCCTGGTCCCATAGCCAGGCTTTTACTTTTTTTCCTGAATGTCAGGAAGGATGGAATTGATCGTATGTCACTAGGAAGCGCATTCCACAGATGGGGAGCCACCACCGAGAAGGCCGTCTCCCTCGTCCCCACCAGCCGCATTTGAGAAGTCGGCGGGAGCGAGAGCAGGGCCTCCCTGGATGATCTTAAATTACGAGGTGGGATGTAGCGGCAGATGCGTTCGGACAAGTAAGATGGGCCAGAACCGTATAGAGCAGGGCTGTGCAACTGGCGGCCCGCGGACCGCATACGGTCCCCAACCCCTTCCCCACGGCCCCCTACCCTCCTGCAAAATATCTGCTTTTTAAGATTAAAAAAATATTTTTAAATATTTTTTCGAATATTTTTTCAAATATTTTTTATTTATTTTTTTCCCGGCCGGGAGGGGGGAGGGCAGGGCGGGGAGCAGGCTCTCTTCCTCCTCCTCCTACTTCCCTCCCTCCCCCCTCTCTCTCCCTCCCTCTTTCTCTCTCTCTTTCCCCCTTTCATTCCTTCCCTTTTCCACCACTTGAAAGAAAGAGGGAAGGAGAGAGTGCACCAAGCGAGAAGGGGCGTGGCCAGAGCGAAAAAGGGGCGGGCCGAGTTTGGAGCGCGCGGGGGGATGCTCATCCATTCCCTTTCCAGCTTCCTCCTCTTCTGAGGATTCCTGCCAAGTTTGGTCCTGATCCATCATTATTTGAGTCCACAGTGCTCTCTGGATGGAGGAGAACTCTAGCTTCAGTACTTTCTGTTGCTCTCATGAGAGTTTAGGTTTGATTCAACATGGCTGAGGAATGCTTTGATTGTATTTTCCCCTTATAGCAGAAGGAGGTAGGACTGGATGGCCCTTGGAGGTCTCCTGTTCTAGGAACCCATTGTAATTATTATTATTATCATCATCATTAGAGGCTGAATGGCCATCTGTGAGGAATGCTTTGATTGTGTTTTCCCCTTATAGCAGAAGGAGATTGGACTGGATGGCCCTTGGAGGTCTCCTATTCTAGGAACCCATTGTAATTATTATTATTATTATTATTATTATTATCATTAGAGGCTGAATGGCCATCTGTGAGGAATGCTTTGATTGTGTTTTTCCCTTATAGCAGAAGGAGATTGGACTGGATGGCCCTTGGAGGTCTCCTATTCTAGGAACCCATTGTAATTATTATTATTATTATTATCATCATCATCAGAGGCTGAATGGTCATCTGTGAGGAATGCTTTGATTGTATTTGCCCCTTATGGCAGAAGGAGATTGGACTGGATGGCCCTGGATGGCCCTTGGAGGTCTCCTACTCCAGGAACCTGTTGTTGTTATTATTATTATTAGCAGAGGCAGAATGAATATTATGCCTTATCATTCAGGGTTATAGGCCTGTATGGAAGGGCCCTGGCTTCTTATTTGACTTCCTTTCCACACATCTGAATAAAATCCCATGTTATTTGCTTTAAACCAGATTATATGAGTGTGGACTCCAATAATCCAGTTCAAAGCAGGTATTCTGGGTTATATGGCTGTGTGGAAGGGCCCTGAGTCCACACTGCAATATAATCCAGTTCAAAGCAGGGACTGGGACTTGAGACTGGGATTTTGGTGTTCATCTCTATCTCCAAGTGAAAGCCCTGGTGTTCTCCACAGACACCTCCAAGGCGGGGAGGGGGCGGAGCTGGGGGCGGGGCAGGGGTGGAGCCGGGGAGGGGTCGGAGCCGGGGGCAGAGGCAGACCCTTCGGCCCCCCAGGTCATCAGTAACCGGAATTCCGGCCACAGGTCCGGTAGAAGTTGGACAGCCCTGGTATAGAGCTTTAAAGGTCAAGACCAGCACTTTGAATTGAGCTCGGAAGTGGATAGGCAGCCAGTGGAGCTGACACAACAGGGGGGTGGTATGCTCCTTGTATGTAGCTCCAGTTAGTAATCTGGCTGCCGCCCGTTGGACTAGTTGTAATTTCTGAACTGTCTTCAAAGGCAGCCCCACGTAGAGTGCGTTGCAGTAATCTATTCGGGATGTGACCAGAGCGTGGACCACCGTAGCCAGATCAGACTTCCCAAGGTACGGGCGCAGCTGGCGCACGAGTCTTGACTGTGCGAAAGCTCCCCTGGCCATCGCCGAGACCTGGGCTTCCAGGCTCAGCGATGAATCCAGGATCACTCCCAAGCTGCGAACCTGCGTCTTCAGGGGGAGTGTAACCCCATCCAACACAGGCTGTAACCCTATGCCCTGTTCGGCCTTTCGACTGACTAGGAGGACCTCTGTCTTGTCTGGATTAAGTTTCAATTTGCTAGCCCTCATCCAGTCCGACACAGCGGCCAGGCACCGGTTCAAGGTCTGGACAGCCTCCTTGGTGACAGGTGGGAAGGAGTGACAGATCTGGACGTCATCTGCATACAGATAACACCTTACTCCGAAACTCCGAATGATCTCTCCCAGCGGTTTCATGTAGATGTTAAATAACATTGGGAACAGTACTCGGAACCTTCTAGAAAGATAAAATGACACGTCTGCGGTAGCCCCGCCCACTCCCTATATAAGCTCCCTCAGAGGGGCTACCCATCCAGTTCTCTTCCGCGCGTGAAGCATACAGAAGGACTGGCATGACCCGTGGGGAGGAAGGGCGGGTTCGTACATATTAACAGAAGACACTCATAGAACTACAGTTACAGGTAAGCAACTAATAATTCTATGTCATGGTCATCTGTTAATATGTACATGTGGTAGTAGACGACCGAGCCAGCAACCTTGGATGGTGGGCGTCATGCCACTGCTGAAAATAGGACTGCTCTCCCGAACTGCGCTTGTCTCCTTGTCTCTCTGGTTTGGAGCCAGAGAGGGGCCCTTGGTCCCGGAGGGAGGGAACGGCCCACCTGCCTCCCTCCCGGAGGCCCACAGGCTCCCTCTCGGCCGGGCCCCTCCCTCCCTCCCTCCCTCCGTGGCCCCACCGACCCCCCTTTCCTGAAACGAAGCCCACCCAGAGGTCCGCTTGCCCCTCGGGCTCTCCCTCCTGGCCTGCCGGGGCCTGACATACTGCTGGGGCTTCTCACCCAAATGGGTGCCAGTTGGCCGGCTGACCTGGAGGTTGCCGCTTCCAACCTGCGAGCGGGGCCAAGAGAGGAGCCCCCCAGCAGGACGGTCGCACATCTTGGCCGCCTCCCTGGGCAACGTCTCTGCAAGCGGCCCGTTCTCTCACACCGGAAGTGACCAACAGGATGCTCAGAAATCCAAATGGGAGCCTCTTGGACAGAGGGGGGGAGAGAGAGAGGGAGAGGGGGGAGAGAGAGGGGGGGGAGAGAGAGGGGGAGAGAGAGAGAGGGGGGGAGAGGGAGAGGGGGGGAGGGGGGGGGGGAGAGGAGAGAGGGGGAGAGGGGGAGAGGGGGGAGGGAGGGAGAGGGGGGAGGAGGGGGGGGGAGGGAGAGGGAGGGAGAGAGAGGGGAGGGAGGGAGAGAGGGAGGGAGAGGGGGGAGAGAGAGGGAGGGGGGGAGGGAGAGAGAGAGGGGAGAGGGGGAGAGAGAAGGGGTGAGAGAGAGGGGGAGGGAGGGAAAGGGAGGGAGGGAGAGGGGGAGAGAGAGGGGGGGAGGGAGGGAGAGGGAGGGAGAGAGGGGGAGAGAGGGGGAGGGAAAGGGAGGGAGAGAGAGAGAGAGGCCTGCGCTTCTCCGCCTGGTGCCTGACTGTGTGTTACAAAGATTTAATGTGCAGATTTGATCAATGTGGATTTAATATGAAGTGTGGGAATGAATGGAAGAATGGAAGGATGGAAGAATGGAAGGATGGATGGATGGAAGAATGGAAGGATGGATGGATGGAAGAATGGAAGGATGGAAGGATGGAAGGATGGATGGATGGAAGGATGGAAGGATGGATGGATGGATGGAGCAGAGGCCCCGAGTTCAAACAGTGTCCAAGGACAGTAGCTGCCCAGCTCCACCCAGGGCCCATAAGAAGCGGGAGCCCAGCACCTGTGCGTCGAAAGGATCACAGCCTCATAGACCTATTTAAGATCAGACTCTGAGCTCTTGGGCCTCTCTTGCCAGCGTTCAGAACCAAGCCAAGCTTCCAGGGAACTGCCGGGCCCATTGGGCATTCCAGCCTTTGGGCTCTATTTGCCAAGAACCCTTCCCTGGATTTAGCCCATTGGGGCATCGAGACTCTTTCCCTTTGCAAACCTGCTTTACTTCTGGACTATTGCTTTGCAATACCCTGGTGCTTGGGAGCACCCGTGAACTAGATTTCTTTCCACTTTACTTACTTCATCTATTTATTCTAAATAAAGCCTTTCATCACAGCCAGTCTCACGGGGTTTCCTGAGGGCACCTCGTCAGGTCTCAGGGGCAACAACATATTTAAAAAGCAGCTCTCGCTGTTAGGCTGAAGTAAACAAAAGAACCAGTGAAGGGAATCACACCAAATTTGGCAACACAACACCTCACAATGCAAGGTGTGACCAACAATAATAAAAAACAACAAAACATACCTTACAAATCCTAAAAATCCACTGCGCAAACGTAGAGGGACGGAGAGCTCCAACATCAGTGGTTCTCAACGTTTCCAAGGGCTCGAACACAAACCACAAACCACAAGGACAATACTTAGGATTGTGTGGCATAGATGGAGACACCAAATGCTTGACACATGGACAGTTCTATGTTCCCTCTTCCACAGGAGGAAACCCACACAATCTCTAAGTCAACACTGACAAAGGAACTACAAGGAAAATGGTTTACGCGCAAGCTGAAAGAAATAAAATATATTAAAAATAAGCATTTCCTCGTTATTTACTTTTCCATACGACCAGACCACGCCACAGCAACACGTGGCCACGTACAGCGAGTATTCCTATAAGATTCTCTGGCTACTAATGCTCATAGTGTGGCAGACGTTCACGCCATCAAGATCCTCCTTCCGTTCATGAAAGCCTGCAAGACCCTGTTATTTCAGCAGAGTTCCGGAGTCGGACGAATTGCAGTCTTTTTTGCATATTGCCATCTTGCATTATTTTTTTTGACGCCGCAATCGTTTTAATGTGCGGCCTATTGTGACATTTTATCTGTGGTTTGAATTGTGGTTTTAATCTTTTAGCTGTGTTTCTGCTGTTATTTATGAACATGTTGTGAGCCCCCCCCCCCCCCCGAGCCATTGGGAGGGGCGGTAGACAAATACGAATAAATAAATAAATAAATGGTCGTTGTTTTAACCCTAACGAATTTAATTGTAGCTGTGAATGTTGTTGTTATCGTATTTTATTTTATTGTTGTTTCTATTGCTTGTAAGTCACCTCGAGGCGAATGGGAGTGGCGACTGATAAATTCAAATGCATAAAATAAATAAATTGGTTCCCACCCTTTTTAACATCGATGTGAACCATTTAACGCCATGTTCAGCCAAAACCGACTCTCCTTCACCAGCAATCAGGAACAGAAAGATGTTCACCCTGATGTCCGCAGACGATTTGGTGCTCTTCTCCCTTTCTCGGTCGGGGTTTTAAATCTCTTGAAAGCTTCCAGCAAATACTACCAAGAAGATTACCTCTCCACATACGACTCTAAGGCCAAGGGGATGGTTTCCGGAAGGCCCTGTCCCAGGCACATATGGCTGTCAGACCAACATGCCATTGAACACACTCAACTATTTCAACCCTTGGGAATTGTTTTCAGTGAATCTCTTTCCTGGAAACATCACATGGAAGCAGAGAAGCTGAAAGCCGAGGGGGGAAATAGGCGCCCTCGTGACATTCTTCTATACACAAGGCTGATAGAACCTGCCCAGAAAACCTTCAGTAGCCAAGTGCCGACACAAGGGCTTCACAAAGGTGCAGGAACCTGGGGTTCAGGTACCAACCATGGTCAAACCTTGGAAACGTTGCAGAAGAAGCTCCTGCGAAAGCGTCATTTATTCCCTTCCACTGGAACTTCTGCAGCACTTCTGCGCCCTGAGTCGGGATGGCCATCAGGAAACTCAAAAGCAGATTGTGCCCAAGTAAGATACGGCAAACCAGTTGCTGCTCTCCAAAACAACAACCTTCCAGTGTTGTGCTATTGCCATAATTACAGATTGTGGGCCCAATTGGTTTCAGTTTCGGAGAGAGTCTCAAGACTATGCAAAGCCGGCCACGAGTCCTACTTTTTGCCCCATTGGCCCAACAGAAAGTGCCAAGCGGGTGCTTTGTCGTTTCAACGTGACCGTGTGTACTTGTAATGTTTGTGTGTCTTTTGGTTTTGAATTATATCCTCCATTGCTTTTGTTGTGAGCCGCGTTGGGTCTCCTTTCAAGAGAGATGAAGCAGGATAGAGATCATACACAGCCGTTTCTGCCGCCATTTTGATGTTAGGGCGCAGTGTGAGCGTGTTCAGGAGGGGAGGGGGGAGGGAGGAAGGCGTGACCCGTGCGGGCACTACTGCGCAGACTCGCCCCACGTCTTCCTTCCTCCCCCTCCCGTCAGATCAAAAGCGGCAGTGTAGAAGAAAAAGTAAGTGTTTGGCAGGAGGGGGAAGAAAGGGCGCGAAGGGGAAGGGGGAGGAAGAGGTCTCTGTCGAAAGCTGGCATGGGCAAACTTGGACCTTCCAGGTGTTTTGGACTCCAACTCCCACCATTCCTTGCAGCCTCAGGCCCTTTTCCTCCCCCCCCCCCTCAGCCACTTATGCAGGATCGGGCCTCAGGCTGTTAGGAATGGTGGGAGTTGGAGTCCAAAGCACCCAGAGGGCCAAAGTTTTCCCAAGTCTGTTTTAGGGGCCTTAAGGTGGCAAGCCTCCTTCCAACATTGTGATTCTGGATAGAAAAGAAACAACAACATAACATAACATTGTTTGACTCCACAGTGCTCTCTGGGCGTACGTGAACTACAACTTCCAAACTCAAAGTCAATTCCCAAGCAAACCCTTTCAGTACTTTCTGTTGGTAATGAGAGTTCAATATGCCAAGTTTGGTTCAATTCCATTGTTGCAAGAGTTCAGGATGCTCTTTGATTGTGCGTTAACTATAAATCCCAGAAACGGGGGATTTCAAGGCCTATTTTTCCCAAACTCCATCTGTGTTTACAATTGGGCATATTGAGTACTCATGCCAAGGTTGGTCAAGACCGATAAAGACCAAACTTGGCACACAGTGCCCCCATGACCCACACTCCATCCGACTGCAGTTTAGAGGAGGGTGCACCATGGATGACGGGATTTCAAGTACCTCCACTCACCTCCCAAGCCTGCTGTGACTGATCAGGACCAAACTTGGCACACAAAGCCACTTTACAACCTGCTGCATTTTGGAGGAGGGTGGACCACGGATGATGGGACTTGAAGTACTTTACAAGCGCTTTGGTTCCCAAGACCACTGTGGCCCCATCAAAGACTGATCAGACCAATCTTGCCACACTGAGCCCCCATGACCCACTCTACATCCTGGTGCAGTTTGGAGGAGGATGGTCCATGGATGATGGGACTTGAAGTACCTCCACTCACTTCACAAGACCACTGCCAACCTCATCCAATGACTGATCAAGACCAAACTTGGCACACAGAGCCCCCATGACTGCCTTCGCATCCTGGTGAGGTTTGGGGGAGCACAGACACATGGATGATGGGACTTGGAGTACTTTCCAACCCTTCTGTTCCCAGAGACCACTGTGGCCCCCAACAAAGACTGATAAAGACCAAACTTGGCACAGAGAGCCCCCATGACCCACTCTACATCCTACTGCAGTTTGGAGGAGCATGGACCATGGCTGATGGATGTTGAAGTACCTCCACTCACTTCCTGAGACTGCTGTGACCCTCATCCAATGACTGATCAAGACCAAACTTGGCACACAGAGCTCCCATGACCCACACTACATGCTACCGTGTTTCCCCGAAAGTAAGACAGCGTCTTACTTTCTTTTCCCCCCCAAAAGTCCCCCCTGCGTCTTACTTTCGAGTACGTCTTATATAACCCAAGACGTACCCGTCGCCACGCCGCCGCCACCGCCGCCGCCACCCGCCGCCACGCTGTCGCAACCGGAGGTGTGCCGCGGCACCTGCACACCCCCGCGGCACACCTCTTCGCCAGGGCTCCAGGCAAGGGAGGGGAAAGGAGCCAGGGGCGGGAGGAAGCGGCGACGCGTCACTGTGGCCTTTGCGATCCTCACCACGCCCCTGGCTCCTTTCCCTCTCCTTGCTTGAGGAAAGGAGAGGGAAAGGAGCCAGGGGCGTGGTGAGGATCGCAGCGTCAGTGACGCGTCATCGCTCGTCCCGCCCATGGCTCTCTTCTCCCACCCTTGGAAGGGAGGAGGAAGGGAGCCATGGGCGGGAGAAGGGACGACGCGTCACTGACGCTGTCATCGCTGATCAAGAACCATGGCTCTCTTCTCCCACCCTTGGAGGGGAGGAGGAAGGGAGCCATGGGCGCGGGAGAAGACGACACTGTCACTGACGCGTCATCGCTTATGTCCCGCCCATGGCTCTCTTCTCCCACCCTTGGAAGGGAGGAGGAAGGGAGCCATGGGCGGAGAAGGACGACGCGTCACTGACGCGTCATCGTTTAAGTCCCGCCCATGGCTCCCTTCCTCCTCCCAAGGGTGGGTGAAGAGAGCCATGGGCGGACGGGCGATGACGCGCCAGTGACGCGCCGTCCCTTCTCCCCCCCCCATGGCTCCCTTCCTCCTCCCTTCCAAGGGTGGGAGAAGAGAGCCATGGGCGGGACGAGCGATGACGCGTCACTGTGACGCTGCGATCCTCACCACGCCCCTGGCTCCTTTCCTCTCCTTTCCTCAAAGCAAGGGGGAGAGGGAAAGGAGCCAGGGGCGTGGTGAGGATCGCAGCGGCCACAGTGACGCGTCGCCGCTTCCTCCCGCCCCTGGCTCCTTTCCCCTCCCTTGCCTGGAGCCCTGGCGAAGAGGTGTGCCGCGGGGTGTGTCCCAGGTGTGCCGCGCACACCTCCGGTTGCAGCGGCGGCGCGGGACGAGGTACGCCTTATATACGGGGTATGGCTGATATAGTAGAGTTTCGAGTAGGATGGACCATGGATGATGATACTTGAAGTACCTCCACTCCTTGAGACCACAGCGACACTCATCCAATTACCAATAAAGACAAAACTTGGCAAACAGTGCCCCCATGGCCAACTCAACATTCTGGTGCAGTTTGGGGGAGGACGGACTATGGATGATGGTTCTTGCAGTACCTTCACTCACTTTCTGAGACCACTGCGACTCCAATGAGTGATCAAGACCAAACTTGGCACATAGAGCCCCCATGACCCACTCTACATCCTGGTGCAGTTTTCAGGAGGATGGAGCACGGATGATGGGACTTGAAGTACTTCCACTCACTTCCCGAGACTGCTGCGAACCTCATCCAATGACTGATTAAGAACAAATTTGGCACACAGAACCTCCTACCATCCTGGTGCAATTTGGAGGAGGATGGCCCATGGATTATGGGACTTGAAGTACCTTCACTCACTTCCCGAGACCACTGCGAGCCAAATAAACAACGGATAAGGACCAACCTTGGCACACAATGCCTTTCTCAAATAACCCGGGCAGGGCCGGGTCCCCAAGCTAGTATCCAATAAAATGCAGCAAAAAGCAAAAGGAAAAAAAGCAACCCATAATCCACACAGGGATGTTCCAGGAGCCAAGAGCCAAGCAGGTGATATAATATACCCCACAGAAGCCGAGAGAATCCACGTCCCAAAATATAAACCCAAGCTGGAATTCCCAAAAGTAAAGCGGAATCTGGAGTCCGTGAACATGAAGACAAAGCTAAGCCCATTCTGCAAGATCCATCCACTAACGAAGTTTCCAAAAAGTCTGGTTTTCCCCAAGCACGCTGAACTATAGATCTCAAAGGAGGGTCCTTTCCTTCTCTCCTGATTGGCTCTCTCAGGCCGCAGCAAGAAGCCAGGCCTCGACTCTGCCCATCCACATTCCTTCTACGTAGGGTTCCCATATGTCCCTTATTCTAAGGGACGTCCCTTATTTTGGCCCTAAAATTTGTGTCCCTTATTTTTGACTAGCAGGACAGGACTGGGCGGGGTTGACCAGAGGAAAGTGCGCGCTGCAGTTTCCACGGCAACGCCTGCCCGGGGATTCCAACTCGCAGGGCAGCCTGCGTCCCCGTTGGAAGGAAGAGGCGATACAGGACTTTTTCAAAGTACAGTAGACTAATTAACCGTTACCCAAGGGGAATGTTGGATCATGTTGGATAAAGGTAGTTTCTGGTTGCTTGAGAGTTACTCTTAAAATAGGCCTAGCTGTGCTTCCCAATACTATACAATGCTGTGTATCCCATACTATACTATACCATTAACTATTGACATAATAATCATGAAAGTGTACTGTCTTATATAATTTATTTTATTTTAATGTTTAGACAGTGCACTTTTAAAGTCAGCAAAGCCAAGGACTAAATACAGAGGGAGAAAATTAGGGAGTTCTGATCATGTTTTTTCTGCATGACAAAACACGCAGAAACATACCATGTCCTGTTAAGAGGCCACCTCTGTGTTGGTTGAGGTTTCCCTGGGTACTGGTTGTGGGGGTCGGGAGCAGGTTTTTGCCCTTTTCTGCTCGAGATCCCCGTGAGATTCACAGAATGCTGGACTCTGATCAGCATTCTTCTTATGTTCTGTTCTCTGTTCTGATATGTTCTTTCTGCATAAAACTATTTCTACCGAATGTTTGAGTTTCAAGTTTTTAATGAAGTGTCCCTTATTTTTGTGAAAAATCCCGTAAATGTCCCTTATTTCTTATATCAAAAAATGGCAACCCTACTTCTACGCGAGGCTTCGGCACACGGGCGCCTCTGAGCCGCTCTGGCTTCAACCAGGCTCAGGTCCCAGGAGAGACTGGACTCCCTCCGGCTACTTTCCCAAAACACTGCCCTTGCACATTCCCATCCCCTGAGGCACTCCAGACCCCACAATCCCCGAAGCCAGAGGCCCAGCACTTAGGTCAACAGCGGGCAGGGCTGGCGGTCGGCTGCCCACGCCAACCCGGGGCTCGAGAGATCTTTCGGCTGCTGGCGATTTAACAGCTGTGCGAAACCTCTGGATTGCTGTGAGTGTAATTACAACAACAACAACAATGGGCGGCTGTGAGTGTCCTGGGCTGCCTGGCCATGGTGTCCCAGGGGCGTTATTCTCTCCTGGTGTTTCTAGGGCAGCCTGGGCATTCCTGTCAAGTGCTCGGCCAGGCTTTGAAGCTGCAAGGCCCTCCAGTGCTGACCAAGGTGCCCAAGGGCAGCCCTCAAACCCAACTCCAGCAGGCGAGAGGTCCTCCTTTCTCCCTCCCTCCCTCCCTCAGGGAGATAAAGCCCGCTGGCCAAACTCCCCACAGACCCCTGAGGGCGATGCCTTCAGCCATAGGTGTGGGGGAAACGTCAGGAGAGAGTGCTGCTTCTGGAACAGGGCCAGGCAGCAGCCCGGGCAAACTCACAGCAACCCATTAGTAGTCGTAGTAGTAGTAGTAGTCTGGTTAAATGCGATGGTGACCCTGGGAGCTGTGATTCCACAAGCCAGGCCTCGGGAGCTGCAAGGCCGCCCAGTGCTCGTCCAGGGGGCCAAGGGCCACACTCCCAAGGGCAGCATTCCCTGGGGCAACTGCCCCCTCCCCCCCCAGGACGTGTTTGGGACTCCAACTCCCAGAATCCCTCGCAGCAGCAGCAGCAGCCCTTTCCTTCCTTCATAAGCCGCGAGGAACTCTGGGAGTTGGAGTCCCAAGCGCGTGAGGGAGGCCGAGGCCTGAGCCAGGCCGGCACTCCGAGGCCACGGGGGCGGCTTCTGGGTGGCAGGCAGGCAGGCCTGTTCGGGGAGGCCACTCCACCCCTCTCCGCCCCGGAGGCCACTCACCTCCTCCTCCGCCCTCCGCCTCAGCCGCGCCGCCTCGGCCTCCTCCCAGCGGCAATGGCGCCTGCTGCTGCTGCTGCCAAGGGGGCGGGGCCCGAGCGACGTCACTCCCTCCCTCCCTCCGGAGAAGAGGCGGCCAATGGGAAGCCAAGGGGCGGGGCCTCCGCGCTCCCGATTGGCCGCCCGCGACGTCCGTTGCCGTGTGCCGCCCTCGGCCCCGCCCAGTCCTTCCGCGAGCTCATTTGCATGCTTAAAGGGACAGCAGACCATTCAGGGGATCCTGGGAGGGAGAGAGAGAGGCCCCCGGCCCGCCCAGGCCCACTCCTTGGCCCAGAGGGGGGGCTGCTGCTGGCCCCCTCCCTTCCGCCCAGGAACCAGGACTCAGGGGGAGGGGGGGCTCTCTCTCTCTCTCTCCCCTTTGCTGGGAGGGGTGAGCTGGCCCCGGTTGTTTCCTGCCTGGGGTTCCCCTGCTTGTTGACTGTTGCTCTCTATTGACTCTCCTGAGCTGAGAGGGGGTTTTAAACACCAGGTTTGGTTCATGTCCGTGGTTTCCTCCTTTCTCTTGGAAGCCACCCCTCCCTCCCTCCCAACAAGCCCCCTTCTATTGAAAGCCAGCCCCTCCCTCCCTCCCAACAAAGGATTCCCCCGGCTAGGCAGCAACCAGCCAGGCTTTGAAGCTGCAAGGGCATTCAGTGCTAGCACAGGGGCCCCTTGCCCCCAACAGGCGAGAGTCCTTCCTTCCTTCCTTCCTTCCTTCCTTCCTTCCTTCCTTCCTTCCTCCGCCCTGGGCCTCATTCCACAGACAGAGGTCAAGGCCAAGGTCTCCAAGCCCCCCCCCCCCCCGGCAGGAAGTCCCGTCGGGTCCAGCTCTGCCCAAGAGCCGGCATTGTCCGCAGTCACCTCCAAGGTCACATGGCCAGCTAGACTGCATGGAGCGCCCTTACCATCTCGCCAGAGCAGCACCTATTGACCTACCCACATTTGCATGTTTTCAAACTGCCAGGTTGGCAGGAGCTGGGGCTGGCAGTGGGAGCTCACCCTGCTCCCCGGGTGCAAACCCGCGACCTGCTTCCCAGTTCCCTCTCCTGGGTGCCTCTGCCTTCTTCCCCCCCTCCTCCTCCACCCCTTTGTTTCCCTTCAGTGTAGACCCCTGGTTCCCCCTCCCTCCAAGGCGGCTTCCTCCTGCTCCTCCTCCTCCTCTGGGGACTTACCCCCCCTCTCCGGCAGGCGAAGGGCCCCCATGCCTGGCCCCCAGGGGGCTTGCTGGGCCCCCGGTGACCCTGCCATGCCCCCTCCCCGCCGGGCCCGGGCAAGAAGGGAGCCAGTCCGGCCTAGCGCCTCCTCCCCCTCCGCCTGCCCTTCAGCTCCAGCATTGGCAGCAGCAGCAGCCACAGGGGAAAAGGGGAAGGGGCCCCCTTTCGCAATGGGTGGGCGACCTCGCTGGCTTGGCTCCGGCCAGGAGGGGGGGGGGCTGGCAGGGAAGGCCGGGGGGAGGAGGACGCGCACGCCTAGTATGTATTTATCATTTATTGAAGCCATTGATATCCCGCCCTCCTCCTCACCCCCCCCCCCCGCAGGGGACTCAGGGCGGATCCCAATGCCCATGCACAGGCAAACATTCAATGCCCTTTGACATACGACATATAAGACAGACACAGAGGCAACAGCAGGGCCAGGGGGGTGAAGCCGGCCAATCACCGCCAAGGCCACTTTGACCTGGGTGGGCTTCCTCGGCCAGTGGTGCCAAAGTGGACGGAGGGAGAGGCGGGCTGGGGGGGCAGAGCGGGAATTATTTAACACCCCCCCCCCCGGGAGGAGCTGAAAATACGGGACACAAATTTTAGGGCCAAAATAAGGGACATCCCGTATAATTCGGGACACGTGGCAACCCAACCTGGAATGACACGGACTCCAATTCTG
The DNA here is from genome assembly GCA_030556195.1 of Anolis apletophallus. Classification (NCBI taxonomy): domain Eukaryota; kingdom Metazoa; phylum Chordata; class Lepidosauria; order Squamata; family Anolidae; genus Anolis; species Anolis apletophallus. The sequence goes on along the minus strand of JARBWK010000229.1, from coordinate 23,885 downwards.
GGCCGGGCACTTCAAGGGGACACTGGCAAGCTGGGAGGCGTCCGGAGGAGGGTGACGAGAAGGACCAACGTTCTGGAGGTCATGAATCCCTATGAGGAGCGGCATTGGGATTTATTATGCTACAAGGGCAATGGGTCAATAAGTCTGTGACTTTGTGAATGTCCCGCCTCTGAACTGAAAGGGCGACACGGCTCCTGTCAAGAGGCACCTGTCAGTCGACTCCTGTCAAAATCTGAACAAGCTTTTAGTTTGTGTTTGACAGCCATTGACAGCAGACTACCGCCTGATTGGAGGAGAAAATGGAAAAAAGTGAATTTCGTGTGCTCATTAACCATAATTTTTCGTGTAAAAAAACCATCCCTCAAACCAAGGCTCAGCTTGATCAATACGATGGGGACTCTGCACCATCAATTTCAATGGAAAAAAGTGTTTTACTGAATTTTGTTGTGGCCGTACAAGCACGGGAGATGCCGAACATCCTGGACGCCCAGTTGAGGTCTCCACACCCGAAACAATAGAAAAAATTCACGCTATGGTGTTGGCCGATCGGAGATTGAAAGCGCGAGAGATTGTGGAAGCCACAGGCATCTCACGTGGCTCAGTGGTTTCAATTTTAAATGATCACTTGGGTCTGAGAAATCTTTCCGCAAGATGGCTGCCGTGTTTGCTCAAAACCGACCACAAACGCAATCGTGTCACAACTTCGCAGGAGTGTCTGGCGCTGTTCAACCGCAATATGGACGGGGTTTTGCGCCGTTTCGTAACCGTGGACAGAACATGGATCCACCACATCACACCAGAGCAGTTGTGGCTGCTGCTGTAGAAGAAGAGGAAGAGGAGGAAGATGAATACTGAAGAGTAGGCCAGGCTTTTCTTCTGCTGAACCCAGAAGAGCCTTCGATTGCCGTGGAAATAGAGGGTCAGCGCATAAAGTTCCTAGTAGATACAGGAGCGGACAAGTCCATAGTTAACAAGAAGATAGCACCCCTTAGCAATCAACAAGTCAAAGTAATTGGAGTGTCAGGCAAACCACAGAAGTGTCCATTGTTACAGAAGAGGAGGTGTAACATAGCAGGAAGAGAAGTTATCCATCAGTTACTGTACATCCCAGAATGCCCGATACCATTGTTAGGAAGAGATATGCTGGCGAAGATTAGGGCAAGGTTGGAATTCTTGGAAACTGGCCAGCTGGAACTAACTGTACCAGGCCAGGAAGAATACCGTTTGTTCAAAGTAAAGGAGGTCAGGAAGGAAAAGATACAATGGTGCTGGGAACGTACCCCAGAGGTCTGGGCAGAAGATAATCCTCCTGGGATGGCGAAATATGTTACACCAGTAGTGATACAGATAAAACCTGGGTGCCTTCCCGTGAGAAAAGCACAGTATGCTATTAGTAGAGAAGCCGTGGAAGGAATCCAAGAACAGTTACACAGACTGCTACAAAATGGGATTATCACATACTGCCAATCACCATGGAACTCGCCCCTCCTCCCTGTCCTTAAGCCAGGAGGCGGGTACAGAGTTGTTCAAGATTTGAGAGCTGTCAATCAGGCCACAGTCCAATTGACACCTGTCGTACCAAATCCTTATATTATGATGAGTTTGATCCCAAGCACAGCAGTTTGGTTCTCAGTTCTGGACCTACAGGATGCATTCTTCTGCATTAGGTTGGCCCCAGTATCACAACCCATCTTTGCCTTTCAATGGGAGACCCCAAAGGGAGGACAGCGTTCACAAGTCACGTGGGCACGTCTTCCTCAAGGTTTTCATTCGTCACCGACCATCTTTGGCCAGGCCTTAGCTAAGGATCTGTCGGACATTGAAATCCCAGAGTCAGAGGGGGCGTGGCTTCAGTACGTAGATGATTTATTGGTAGCATGTAGAACAGAAGAAGGATGCAAGCACTACACACTAGAGATGTTAAAGGTATTGCAAGAAAAGGGATACAAAGTGTCAAGAAAGAAAGCACAGTTATGTCAAAAGAAAGTCAACTATTTGGGGTTTGGATTATCCCAGGGAAGCAAGGTTTTAGAAGTGGAAAGAAGAGAAGTTATCTGTGCCATTCCAACACCTACAGACAGGAGGCGGATGAGAGAGTTCCTTGGAACTACCTCGTACGTGCGACACTGGATCCCAAGCTACGCTGTAATAGCAAAGCCCCTTTACCAAGCAACGAAAGGAAGTAACAAAGACCCATTTGTGTGGACGGAGGAATGCGACCAAGCTTTCAGGTTGCTGAAGCAGGCTGTCATTTCCCCTCCCGCATTAGGCCTGCCAGACCTAGAAAAACCGTTCTACCTTTTTGCTGCAGAGCGAAACGGTACAGCGGTGGGTGTTCTCACGCAGAGATTAGGAACATGGCAGCGGCCGGTAGCTTATCTGTCCAAACAGCTTGACACGGTAGCGAGAGGCTTGCCTCCTTGTCTCAAGGCCGTTGCAGCTTCAGTGGACCTAATTCGAGAAGCCACTAAGCTTACACTAGGTAAACCACTCATCGTTCGAGTCCCCCATCATGTCAAAGCATTGTTAGATACCAAGGGTCCGAGATGGCTCACGAATGAGAGACTGACGAAGTATGAGGGGATTCTGTGTGACAATCCGCTTGTTACACTTGAGATGTGCCCTATGTTGAACCCAGCTACTTTGCTGCCAAGTCATTCAGAACCCTCACACCATGAGTGCATACAAATAATGGACCACATTTATTCCAGCCGCCCAGATTTGCGCGATTCCCCTTTGGAGAAGGTAGATTTAACCCTTTACACGGACGGAAGCAGTTTTGTGAGAGAGGGGGTGAGATACGCCGGCTATGCAGTCGTCACGTGGGAGGAGGGGTTTTTGGAAGCAAATCCCCTTGCTCCGGGAACCTCTGCCCAGCTTGCCGAGCTGATTGCACTCACCCGAGCTTTGGAGTTGTCTGCTGGGCAAAGGGTTAATATCTTTACGGATTCTCGTTACGCGTTTGTAACGTTGCATGCCCACGGGGCCTTATACAGGGAAAGAGGCTTTCTGACGTCGGCTGGAAAGGCTATTAAGTATGCAAATGAAGTGATAGCCCTGTTAGACTCTGTTTGGAAACCTAGAAAGGTTGCTGTTATGCATTGTAGAGCGCATCAGAGGGGTAATGATCCGGTAGTCCAGGGGAATAGGAAAGCTGATTTGGCTGCCCGTGAAATTGCAATGCAGAAGCCAACTTCCGTAATGTTAAAAATCATAGGCTCAGGCCCTACAGTAGAAAGATGTCATTGCACCAAGGATGAGGAGAAATGGGCCTTGGGCGAGAAGGGGGAGTGGCAGGAAAACTTCATCGTGATGCCAGACCACCGCGTTTTCATCCCTAAGGAGAAAGCGTGGCACATAGTCCAACATTTTCATGAGAGCACCCATTTAGGAAAAAGTGCCCTGGCAGTCTTGCTGGAGAGACCAATGTACATTAATGGCTTGCACAGTTTAACCGCCGCTGCTGCTCAGAGGTGCTGGACGTGTGCAAGAAATAATCCACGAGAGGGACCACTGAAAGCTCCAGGGGTTCAACATCAGGGCTGTTGGCCGTTTGAAGCCTTGGTGACTGACTTTACAGAGATGCCACCCAGTGGTGGATTCAAATATTTACTGGTCTTCATTGATACCTTTTCGGGATGGGTAGAAGCTTATGCTACCAGGACTGAAAAGGCCACAGAAGTGGTGAAAGCCCTTTTAAAGGACATTATTCCCAGATTTGGAATGCCTTTACAGATTGGATTGGACAACGGCCCAGCATATGTACACCAAGTTGTGCAAGGACTGAGCAAATTGCTAGACATCAAATGGCGCCTTCACTGCGCTTACAGGCCCCAATCGTCCGCCAGGGCGGAAAGGGTTAACAGGACATTGAAAAACAGTTTGGCAAAGATTTGTCAAGAGACAGGACTGAATTGGAGACTGGCTTTGCCAATGGCTCTGCTGAGAGTCAGGTGCACACCGCACAAGAAGACAGGGTTGTCCCCTTTTGAGAGACTATACGGGAGACCCCCGTTAAACTTAAAGACTAAAAATGGACTGTCTTTGGATAGCCACGTGCTAGGAGACCAACAGACATTGCAGCAAGTCCAGATGTTAGGGAAACAGTTAGAAAAACTGAGTCAATACACTGCAGATTTGCAACCACCCTTCCCTAGTACTCCTCTCCACTGTTTTTCTCCAGGTGACGAGATTTTGGTGAAGGAGTGGAACGTTCAACCGTTGCAGACGAGATGGAGAGGGCCTTATGTCATCCTGTTGGCCACGCCCACTGCCGTGAAAGTCGAGGGGATCCGTCCGTGGATACATTACACGAGAGTAAAGAAAGCACCGGCTGTCTGGGAGTCTTCAGTCGATCCAGAGGACCAGCTAAAGATAAAAATCTCCAGGAGACGGCAACACCCCATTTAGGGGACGACAAGGTCACAGAAGAAATCTCTACGGATACCATCGTCCTGCAGCCAAGCAAACGTGACCCAACGGAGCGTAGATGGAAAGTACCAAAGACTTTCTCCTTAAGGTGGTGGTTTGAGATATTAATGGGACATAGACATGAGAGAAAGCCACCTGTAGGAGTAAGAACTGTGTTTGGATACATGACTTTGATTCTTGCACTATACATAACTGGAACACATGGAGGGTGGGATCAAAACCTGTTCCATAAGTTAATTACAAACATGACTCATGAACTTAGCCTAAATGACTGCTGGGTTTGCAGCCACGGCCCCTCAAATCACGAACAGGGGTGGCCTATTGTCCCAACGGCCCTGCTCACTCTAAGGGGCTGGAATGGGACCATTTGTAAACAATCATATAACAAACACGGTATAGACAAGGCTCAGTTCATGATCTCACATCGTCTCCCAGCGTTAGAAGCACCTCTGTGCTTCAAATGGGAATCAGACAAGACTATATATGCTACAAGAAACAGAGAAGAGCAAAAATATGAGCTATTTAACAGGGTTGATCTGGGGTCCTACCCAGCATGCAATTACACTATCGCAGTACATGACCAATACATGTCACATTGTGGCCACAAGACAAAAGGAATTTGGACCTGGGGATGGAAATATTCAAATTGCACTCACATTTTGTATGGAAATCATCAAAAAGATGCATTAGTTAACTTAATGCAAGACATACCTGCTTGTCATACAGGTAATCAGTTGGAAAACCTTCCAGAAGGGTACCTATGGATTTGTGGCAGGTGGGCGGGACGATATTTGCCCATTGCCTGGAGTGGAATTTGTACCATAGGGACTTTGGGACCCGGAGGTTTGAAAATGTACCCCAGAAAGACACCAGTTACCAATTTACACATGCATGTTCAAAAGAGATCAACCAATTCAATAGACAAATATGGATACAATACAGACAGAACCTATCTTACTGAAACACAAAGGTTTCTGGCAATCGCAACACCAGGTTTGGGTGTGGCATGGAATATAAGACAACTACGTGTGTTATCTTATGGATTGGAACAACTGGCAAATGATACAGCCCAAGGAATAAATGCTTTGCAGACAGAAGTTAATTCCTTGGCTGGCATGGTAATACAACAGAAATTGGCCCTAGATTATTTGTTGACAAAACAAGGGGGCCTATGCGTTTGGCTAAATACCACGTGTTGTCATTATATTAACATGACAGGAGATATTGAAGTTGACATGGGAAAGATTCAGCAAGTTGCTAATGAAGTTCAGAGATCTTATGAAAATTCAGAAGATTTCTGGGGAATTCTGACCAGTTGGTTGCCAAATCTGAAATGGTTAAAGTCCTTAGTAATGCTAATTATTGTGATTTTCTGTTCTGTAACAATCATGCTTTGTTGTTTGCCAATTTTATTGAGGTTCTGCAGCTTTGCAGCACGACAGACAGTCAATGCAGCGAAAAATGTAAGGAAGAGGGAAACACGAGACTGGCAGATGGATTGGGACACTCCTTAAGCTATAAAATCAGGTTGTGCAAATGATTTAGTGGCCAGAAATCATTTACAAAAAGAAATGGAGGAATAAAGGAGAAATTGATGCTTTTAGCAGAAATAATGTCAGAAGAAAGTGCTGCTCAGCAAAGGCTTTAGAATAGCAGGGTAGCTTGCCAAGTAAAATGACGAGAATAAGCTACTCTGATTGGTACAAAGGCACAAGCAGTGATTTGCCAGAGAACATCATGTGCCTCTTAGATAAAAAGCGGCCCTGATTGGCCATATGCTAGCCAACGTGCGTTTGTTTACAATGTTTCTGAATGGCTAGATAATGCGCATGGCAAATGAAGGCTTTCCTTCGTGCAAACGCTGGGGAGAACTGGCATAGTATTGTAACAATTTGGGAACACGCTGCACTAGAGCAGATAACATACTGTGAGAATCAGAATTAATACCTACGCCATGCCTGTTAACAAATAGGAGTGAGATGCTAGAGAATGCTTTGTTTAATTGGATAATAAAATGAGTTCATGAATGCTAGCCAGTAGCAAGATGTGAAGAAGGGCGGGACAACTGGGTTTGTCGCCATTGTCTGTATATAATCTGAAGGTGAAGATTGTTCGGGGCTCTTGCCCTTTAGCAGCTTGCTCTGCCGGGTAGAACCCGTCAGCTGATGTCCTGCAAATAAAGTTTGGCTTCATTGAACCGTAGCAAGAATTGTCGCGTTGTTTATCCATCCCTGCGCTCGCGAAAGACGCCGCCTGAGGTAAAAGGTATTGCCTGGGGAGTTTTGGGACTCCAAATTGCCGCTACAGAGTAAAGGGATGGTTCCCAGGGTAGGGGTATAAAAGGGCTGGGGTGGTTGGGGACAGTACTTTTTGGCTTCAACTGTTATGCTCCTGAATAAAGAAATTGAATTGACCGGAAGGAGTCCGCGTTCGGCTGGCCTGACAGAAGCCAAAAAGTCATCGGGTTTTCCCGGTTATCCAGAGAGACTCAACATGCAGGAGGAAGCTGCTGGCGGAGCAGGCATTATGGCAGAGGTGCCAATGCCAGGATGACGGAGGCCTGGAGCAAGCGTGAGGGCCCGTTCGGGGCAGGGGCGGCCGCCACCGCTTCCCGAGGAGAGGAGAGTCCGAGAGCGACTTCTCCAACACAGGCGGTCGAGCTGGAAGGCCGAGTGGGGAGCCTGGAGACCACTGTGCATCCCTTTCCCAGGCAATGGATAAAAGGGACCAAGCGTTGTTAAGAGGACAACGATCCCGGTCGGCATGGAGTGCTCCGGGTGCGGGGGATTTTACCTACTATACGTGGATGGAGGATGGAAGGCAGACCTCAATCACGCACGCTGCGGGGCGGCCCAGCCTCTCAACCATCGCAGAGGATGAGGGTGGTCTGGATACCCGGGCAACCAGGCCGAAGAGGGCCTTTGATGCAGGCTTTAGGATGGAGACTTTGCGTGAAGAGGGGAGCTTCAGCAGCACAAGATCCCAGGGCCTGGGGCGTTCCCCTCCTTTGGCCCCCACAGGAGGGGTGGGCGCCGGACGGGGCGCCGCCCGCCCGGACTGGGATGCTCCGGGAGGGTTGGGAGAGTTGTGGCAGGGGCCTCCAGTCCCTGTGCCTCCCGGCATGGCGTGACCCCCTCCCAGGCAAGAAGAGTTCCGGGCGGAGTTCGGAGGAGAGGCCCACAAAGTGGCGTTTTTCACCACCATTGCCCGTAACCACATGGAGGACTACGGCAACACCTACTTAAGTGAGAGGGGCCGCGTTCGGGCCATCGGGGCCACCTTCCGTGGCCGGGCAGCTGATTGGTTCGTGCAGTGTCACGATCGGCGCGACCCTTGCCTGCAAAGTGTGGGGATATTCCTGCGCACAGTGGAGGAAAGCTTCCGGGATCCGCTGGTGCAAGTCAAGGCCAAAGAGGCGCTCCGGGCGCTCCGCCAGGGAACTTGCTCGGTCACAGAATATACTGAGGAGTTCATGGCGTTATCTGCCAGGGTGAGGGAATGGTCACAGGCCACCCTGTTAGAGCTCTACAAGGATGGCCTACGACGCGACATCCTGGAGTGGAGCCTGCACCGAGACGACCCGGGGACGCTCGACGGCTGGAAGCAGTTGGCGGGGAGAGTGGAGGCGACCATCGCCCAGGTGCAGCGGAGAAAGGTGCCACCTGCGGCCTCTGCCAAGGTGCGCGCTGAGCCCAGGCGATTCCCAGGTTTGTCAGGAGAGAGACCGAGGCTGGCCAAATCCATCCCCAGAGATATGACCGGTGCCTGCTTCGTGTGCGGGAAGACAGGACATTGGGCGGCGGTTTGCGGCCAGTGCAAAGGCATGGAGGGACGGCGACCTGTTGTGGCATCCGGACGGATGGCGGAGATCATAGAGACAGTGCCAGAGGGGGTGAGTTCCAAGCCCCGCAAGAACATTTACTGCCCGATCAAACTTTGGAAGGAAGGGGGCTATTCTACACACCGGGCGTTTGTGGACAGTGGGTGCTCTGAGAACATTGTTTCCCCCAAATTGGGGGAGCACTTAGAATGTAAAGTGCAAACCCTGCCCGCACCCATAGAGTTTGCTCAGCTTGACGGGTCGCTGGCCGGGGGAGGGCCGTTTCCGTTAGGCACGGAGGGAGTGCGTGCCCGGGTGGAACCTTGGGAGGGGGTGGTGGACTTTGTTATCGCCCCCACGGATCAGGATGTAATACTGGGAATGCCCTGGATGGTGCAAGCCAACCCCCAAATAGATTGGGAGAAGGGCACTGTTACTTGTCACCCCCCTAGCGAGGGGGAGGGCGTTGGGCAAAGCCTACCCGGCCCGGGGAATGTTGTGCCCGTTCCCGGGTTGCCAGCGGAGTACCAAGATTACTCCGATGTCTTCAGCCCCGAGGGGGCTAGCCACATGCCGCCCCAAAGAAATGTAGAGTGTCAAGTGGTGATCCGGGAGGGGGAGGCATTACCCAAGCCTAAGATATATCCGCTCTCCCAAGCTGAAAAAGAGGTTCTGAGAGAACAGATCGATGGATATATGGCAAAGGGGTTTATAGAGGTGTCTGATTCCCCGATAGCGGCCCCAATAGTTTTCCAGAGAAAAAAGGATGGGACCCTGCAGCTCTGCATAGATTACCACGGCCTCAACGCGGTTAGCACCACCAACTGCTACCCCTTGCCACTCATCAAGGACCTCATCGGCCAGTCGGGTGGGGGTCAATAGTTCACTAAATTGGATTTGATAGACGCTTTCCATATGGTCCGGGTCAAGCCCAGTGACCGCTGGAAGACGGCCTTCGCATGTCCCCTGGGGCTCTATCAATGGACCGTCATGCCTTTCAGCCTGTCCGGAGCCCCAGGGATTTTCATGCAGCTGATAAATGAAGTGTTGCACCCCCTCCTCAATAAAGGGGTTTACATATATTTGGATGACATTGTCGTGGTGTCACAGACCAAAGACCAGCATGTGTGGCTAGTAAGGGAGGTCCTGGAGCGGCTGCGACAAGCCAAGTTATACGCTAAACTCACCAAGTGCGAGTTTAACAGGGGACAAATTGATTTCCTGGGCTACAGGATTTCCCGTGAGGGGATTACAATGGACCCGAGTAAGGTGACAGACGTACAGGAGTGGGAGGCCCCACAGACCCGGAGACAGCTCCAGTCGTTCCTGGGCTTCGCAAATTTCTATAGGTCCTTTATAGAAGGGTTTGCGGCGCTCACCTTTCCCCTCACAGAGCTTCTAAAAACCAAAGGCAAGGGAGAGTCCCGTGAGGATAAAGGCCCCGGAGCGAAATTAGGCTGGACCGAGGCTTGCCAAAGGGCGTTCGAGGAGCTTAAGAGAGCATTCACTCAGGCCCCCTCTTAATCCATCCGGACCAAGAAAAGCCATTCGTGGTCCAGTGCGACGCCGGATTGGGCGTATGGTGGGGCCCTCCTACAGAGATGCACAGGGAAACCTCCGGCCCTGTGCCTACCTACTTTTGCCGAAAGTTCGGGGCGGAAAGGGGTGGCCGGTTTGGGAGAAGGAGGCGTTTGCGATAAGATTCGCCTTGCAAACATGGCGCCACTTCTTGAAGGGGGCTAGGCACCCCTTTGAGGTGTTAAGTGACCACCGAAATTTGATATACCTAAAGACCCCCCAAAAGCTCTCGCCCAAATTGGCCCGGTGGGCACAGTATTTCTCCCGGTTTAACATTCCCATCCGCTACGTAAAGGGGAAGGATAATATAATTGCGGATGCTCTGTCACGATACCCTTCCCCGGGGCCCGCGCCCATGCAGGGACAGGAAAGCATCTTTTCAAAAATCCAGTGGGGGTTAGCAGTCCAGACCCGCTCCCAGACGCTTAAGAGGGAGAAGATAGAGGAGGTGCCCGAGAAGAGGCCCCTGGGGGAGTGGGAAGCCGCACTGCTCCAGGGATATGAGGGGGATGACTGGCTAAAACATAACCACAAGGATTGCCAACTCCAGGGGAGGTTCTGGTTTGCCCGAACCAAGTTATACATCCCACAGACGCTCTGGGCCCGGGTCTTGGAAAGGTGCCATGATCATAAGAGTGCAGGACATTGGGGCCCCACCAAGACCTACCTTGCCCTCCGACAGAGTTATTGGTGGTCAGGATGCGGGGCGACACCCACAAATACATTCAAAGGTGTGAAGCTTGTGCCAGGAATAAGGTCCCTACGGGAAAGCCCAGAGGCTTACTACAGGTGGTGGCGTCCCCTAGCCGGCCATGGACGCATGTAAGCACAGATTTCGTGGGGGAGCTCCCCCCCAGCCGGGGTTTTAGGTACATCTGGACTGTGCTCGACCTGTTTTCAAAACAGGCACATTGTATTCCTTTAGTGAAACTGCCCTCCGCGGAGCGGCTGGCCAGATTGCACATTCAGCATATCTACAGGCTACATGGGTGCCCGGAACAGGTTATCAGTGACCGGGGGGTCCAGTTCACTGCCCGATTTTGGGACCAGTTTCTCTCGAGCTTAGGGGCGGAGCGTAATCTCACGTCAGCGTACCATCCTATGAGTAATTACAGCGTGGAGAGGGCGCAACAGACTTTAAGCCATTACCTCCGCATTTATACCAACCACGAGCAAACCAATTGGGCCGACTTGCTCCCGTATGCGGAAATGGCATACAACGGGTCCGTACACTCTTCCATTGGTAAAACCCTTTCTCCATCATATATGGGCAGGAGGTCCCCTGCCTCGCTTCCCAAATGGCAAGAAGACGCAAAGGAGGAGGAGTGGAGGTGTGGTGCCAGGAAGATTGGGAAAGGGTGACCAAGGCATTGGCCGTGGCACAGCGCACCCACAAGCGCTTGCCGATTGCAAGCGGCAGGGGGCCGAGTCCTACCGTGAAGGAGACTTAGTATGGCTATCGGCCCAAAACATAGGGCTGGGTTTGCCGTCCCGTAAGTTAGGGCCCAAATACCTGGGGCCATTTAGGGTCGTCAGGGCAATCAACCAGGTGACCTACGAGCTAGCCTTGCCCAAGGGTATGGGAAAGGTACACCCTTCGTTTCATTGCAGCCTGCTAAAGCGCTATCACGGTCCAGTGGGGCCCGGAGACTAATGGCATCTCATTATTTTCGCAGGAGGTGGAGGAAGAGGAATGTCATTTTTGCAAATTGGTACATTATAAATTGTATGCTGATACTTTTATGTTAAGCCGCTGATGTTCTGGTGAGGTTTTTTTTTTTTTTTTTTTTTTTGTGGATCACGGATGATGGTTTTTGCAGGACCGCCACCAGCTTCGGCCCCTGCCTCCACAGACCACTGCAACCCCCATGAATGACGGACCTGGACTGAACATGGGACACAGACTGCACATGACTGACGTTACATCCTGATGAGGTTTGGGGGAGGATGGAACATGGACGGTGCCATTTGCAGTACCTTCATCTGCCTCCAGGGACCCCTGAACCCCCCCCCCAATGACGGACCTGGACACTGGCCCCCCATGACCCACTTGACATCTAGTTGAGGCTTGGGGGGGGGTGGAACGTGGAGGAGTACTTTCTCCTCATGAACAAACTGGTGTGACCCCCCACGTGACTGACTTGGGGCAGAGACCCCTGATGACCAGTTGAATATATTGGAGGGATTTGGGGGGGGGGGAATTGCCATTCACGTTGGGAATTGCAGTTCACCAGCACCCAGAGAAACTGTGAACTCCTCCCCCCTCCCCCCGACAATGGAGTGGGCTTAAGACTTGGCACAGAGAACCCTCATGACCAACTGAGCACACTGGAGGGGGGTTGGGGAGGGGGAAAGTGACTTTGATTTTTGGGAGTTGTAGTTTCCGCATCCAGAGAAATGGCGAGTGCCCCCTCATGGGAGTCATGGGCTCAAAGGGCAGGGAAGGAAGGAAGGAGCTCAGGGCACAAAAGAGAACACCCTTGGAGCAGAGGAAGTGGGTGTCACGAAGAGGGGGGGGGCGGGAGAGGGAGGGAAGGGCCTGCCTGGGTTGCCCTGCCACTCCCAGAATGCGAGGCCGGGCCTGCCATGTCCACACACACCCCCAACTGATGGAACATGGACAGTGCGATTTACTGTCCCTTTACCTGCCTCCAGGGACCACTGAACCGCTCCCCCCCCCCCACTGATGGACCTGGACACTGGCCCTGAATGACCCACTTCACACCTCATTGAGGCTTGGGGGAGGATGCAACATGGAGGGTGGGATTGGCTGTCCGCACTGTTCCAGGGATATGAGGGGGATGACTGGCTAAAACATAACCACAAGGATTGCCAACTCCAGGGGAGGTTCTGGTTTGCCCGAACCAAGTTATACATCCCACAGACGCTCCGGGCCCGGGTCTTGGAAAGGTGCCATGATCATAAGAGTGCAGGACATTGGGGCCCCACCAAGACCTACCTTGCCCTCCGACAGAGTTATTGGTGGCCGGGGATGCGGGGCGACACCCACAAATACATTCAAAGGTGTGAAGCTTGTGCCAGGAATAAGGTCCCTACGGGAAAGCCCAGAGGCTTACTACAGGTGGTGGCGTCCCCTAGCCGGCCATGGACGCATGTAAGCACAGATTTCGTGGGGGAGCTCCCCCCCAGCCGGGGTTTTAGGTACATCTGGACTGTGCTCGACCTGTTTTCAAAACAGGCACATTGTATTCCTTTAGTGAAACTGCCCTCCGCGGAGCGGCTGGCCAGATTGCACATTCAGCATATCTACAGGCTACATGGGTGCCCGGAACAGGTTATCAGTGACCGGGGGGTCCAGTTCACTGCCCGATTTTGGGACCAGTTTCTCTCGAGCTTAGGGGCGGAGCGTAATCTCACGTCAGCGTACCATCCTATGAGTAATTACAGCGTGGAGAGGGCGCAACAGACTTTAAGCCATTACCTCCGCATTTATACCAACCACGAGCAAACCAATTGGGCCGACTTGCTCCCGTATGCGGAAATGGCATACAACGGGTCCGTACACTCTTCCACTGGTAAAACCCCTTTCTCCATCATATATGGGCAGGAGGTCCCCCCCTGCCTCGCTTCCCAAAATGGCAAGAAGACGCAAAGGAGGAGGAGTGGAGGTGTGGTGCCAGGGAAGATTGGGAAAGGGTGACCAAGGCATTGGCCGTGGCACAGCGCACCCACAAGCGCTTTGCCGATTGCAAGCGGCAGGGGGCCGAGTCCTACCGTGAAGGAGACTTAGTATGGCTATCGGCCCAAAACATAGGGCTGGGTTTGCCGTCCCGTAAGTTAGGGCCCAAATACCTGGGGCCATTTAGGTCGTCAGGGCAATCAACCAGGTGACCTACGAGCTAGCCTTGCCCAAGGGTATGGGAAAGGTACACCCTTCGTTTCATTGCAGCCTGCTAAAGCGCTATCACGGTCCAGTGGGGCCCGGAGACTAATGGCACCTCATTATTTTCGCAGGAGGTGGAGGAAGAGGAATGTCATTTTTGCAAATTGGTACATTAGAAATTGTATGCTGATACTTTTTTGTTAAGCCGCTGATGTTCTGGTGAGGTTTTTTTGGGGGGGGGGGTGGATCACGGATGATGGTTTTTGCAGGACCGCCACCAGCTTCGGCCCCTGCCTCCACAGACCACTGCAATCCCCATGAATGACGGACCTGGACTGAACATGGGACACAGACTGCACATGACTCACGTTACATCCTGGTGAGTTTTGGGGGAGGATGGAACATGGACGGTGCCATTTGCAGTCCCTTCATTTGCCTCCAGGGACCCCTGAACCCCCCCCCCAATGACGGACCTGGACACTGGCCCCCCATGACCCACTTGACATCTAGTTGAGGCTTGGGGGAGGGCGGAACGTGGAGGAGTACTTTCTCCCTCATGAACAAACTGGTGTGACCCCCACACGTGACTGACTTGGGGCAGAGACCCCTGATGACCAGTTGAATATATTGGAGGGATTTGAGGGGGGGGGGAATTGCCATTCACGTTGGGAATTGCAGTTCACCAGCACCCAGAGAAACTGTGAATTCCTCCCCCCGACAATGGAGTGGGCTTAGACTTGGCACAGAGAACCCTCATGTGTAAGGTTCTGTCAATTAGAGCAGAGTGTGCTCTAATCTTAGACCCTTCCAATACTGGTAATCCCGGCCAGGTGCGACCTTGAAGGCTTGAGCAGTGCAGAGAGAGAGCCTTGAGCTGTGAGCCACACCACACCAACATGGGAAGCACTGCCTCGTGTTATGATGACTAAGGGGGGATATGACTGAATATCCATTGGACAATTGGACTCATGACACTAGCTCTGTGACCCCTGGGGTCATGCCCCAATGGACTGCTGGGATTGCTGAATCATTTGGATCTGATGCAACCTGTGCTAAGCATTGCATGCTAGGGGGGTTGGGTCTTTGGGATGATGGACAGTTGTTGGGGGCGTGTCTTGTATATAAGCTGCTTTTGGTTCCTGTGAAGCAGATCTGGCTTCACAGGCAATGATACCTGGAATAAATCTTTTAGGATCAAGCTGCTGTTTGTGCGTCGTCCTTACAGAGGTCTATTCAAGAAAATCCAGCGTTCATTACAGAAAGCCAGATCTCATCAAAAAGCCTATCATAGAGAAATCTATCGAGGGCTTATGCAGCGAGATGCCATCCTCAAAGTCCAGACCCATGATGGAGGTGGAATGGGTGAGTCCTGAGGAGTTCTGGGACAGTGACTCGGATGAGGAGGAAGAGGACGATTCGTGGGTCCCAAGTGAGGTGGAGCAGCAGCAGGCTAGAAGGATCCTGCAAGGCTTGTTCCCCTCACTGGGTGATGGAAGGATCGTCAGATGGTGCCCTTCTTGTGAAAAGGAGGAGGAAGATGCGCCCAGAGAACCGGAGGAGCGCAGGAGCGCTGCCAGGCGGTGGAGCACAAGAGTGCTCGTCTGGTGGAGGAACCGAGAAGCGCAGGAGCGCTTGCCAGGCGGTGGAGCACAAGAGTGCTCGTCTGGTGGAAATCCAGGCGGTGGAGCACAGGAGTGCTCGTCTGGTGCGTGCCAGGGATGGTCAGAAGGACCTGGCAGAGCGTGGCAGAGGAGCCACAGAGCCTGAATCAGATGGGATGAAGGCTGAGGTGACTGGGCAGGAGAGAGCTCAGTTTCCTGTATGGACCAGAAGTGAGATGGTCCAGGAATTGCGGTGGTGCTGTTGGAAGATACAAGTATTGCGGAAAGCTATTCATTGTGGGCGGCATGATGTGAGTGTGCTGCGTGAGGAGGTGGATGTTCTGCAAGTGAGAGCTGGTAGGCTCCAGGAATTAATGTGTCTCCCGGGATTGATGTGTCTCCCAGACGAAGAGGATGGAAGTTTTGATGAGGCTCCGGTAAGGAAAGAAGTCCAGCCGGAGGCATGGAGTGTGTGTGGCCTAAACCAGTTGCAGTAGCCGTTTTTACCAGAGGAATTTGTGTGGACGGCTGAAGGAGATGGGGGTGCACAGAAGCACTCAGGAGCCAGGAGTCGTAAGGCTCAGAAGCGCAGGAGGAATAAATCCACCAAGGCGAGTAAGAGCATGCCTCAGGCTTCTCGTGAGTATGTGCCTTGGAGCGAGGAGATATGGAACGGGTGGCAACCGGATCCTAGATTGCAAAGGTGCATTGATCAGGCTCGCCGCTGAAGGCTGTGCTTCGAGGAAGACACAGAGGGAGAAGAAGAAGGCCAGTATGAATATGCTCTGAGGAGGTTGACGAGTGCACAGTGCGGCTGGAGAATTCGTCACCTAGTTTGCTGTCGGCCCAGGAGACAGAGGTTTATTTTACTGTGAGCGAAGAAGACACCTTTGCCCTGGAGGGAGAGGCCCAGTCTGCTTTGGTTGTCTTGGAAACCGAGCTTCCTGAGGGAAAAGCGGCAGAGAATTGCCTGTCTTTTGATGTCCCGGCCTGCAGTGGGGGAAAGGCCGGTGCAGCGTTGTGTGGAGGAGATGGATTCGCACCTCCCTTCCAGCAAGGAGAAAAGCTTTCAGCTGGAAAGTGAAACTACCAGGAAAGGAGGAAGTGTGGGGAAAGCTTGGCTGGAGAAGTTGGAAAAGTGGCCCGGAGGTGTAGAAGAGAGAAGGGAAGTGAAGCCTGTTCCCAGTACTATGGAGCCTGGGCAAGGTGATTCCTCCCCTAGAAGCAAGCCAACCTCTGGAGTGTGGCGAGACTCTTGTGAGCTGGAGGCCCGGAGGGAGGTGAGCTGGAATGCAAGAGTGATGGGCCGGCTGTGTTAGCCAAGCAACATGCTGAAGTGGAGGAGGCTGATTATGCTTTGAAGGAAAAGGAGTTGCTGGGATCAAGACTTCGGAGGAGAGTGTTGCTGTTTTGGCGTGGGCTGAGGAGGAAGAGCTATGGAAGGTGGCCGCTTCAATTGAGGTGCCAGTCGAGTGTCAACTAGCCGATATTCCTCTGAAGGAGCCGGTGGCAGCCGGGAGTAATGGAGCTGTGGAGTTGCTAAGTGGAGCAGTTGGCGAGGTCCAGTGCGAGCAGTCGGCGAGATCCATGGTGGCTGGTGCGTCTGGGTGGCGACTGCGTGGCTGTTCCCTGAAGGAAAGAGTTAGGAGTGCCCTGTTACGGGAGCATTGGCTTGCCGAGCTGGTGCTGGCTAATTTGGCCAGGGTTTTGGTCACTCGGGGTGGTTGGAATCAGGGATGTTGGCACATATTTCTCCAAAGAAGATTCTGATGACTGAACTCTGGGTGACATCATCGGAGTGGCTTGAACTTCGAGAACTGTTGAATCTTGAGGATGAACTATGGGCCAGTGGTGCAGTAACCAGCATATTACTTTTTTTGACTTTGGGAAAGAAGGGTCACTGGATTGTGTTATGCTTATTGTTAAAAAGTTTGTTATGTAAAGAAAATGCCCTTAATGAGTTTGAGGCTGAGATGGTCTCAATATGTGGAAGAGGTATTACTTAAATGTATTGGCCTAAGCATTGTGATTTAATGATTTTATGGCATATTGACCCAGGAAAGGTAGAGATTGTAATGTTATGTTTAGAGAATAATTCATGTTGATGGGGGTAATATTGCATTAGTTAACTGTTATGTAGGAGCTATGACTACATGTGTTTTGTAATATGTATAAGATTGGGGAATGTTTAGACATGCATTCATTGTTAGAGATGTTAGATGGGATGAGATTTAGAATGTGTATTCTGCTGTGGTATTGGGGATTTTGGTTCCAATAGTTAGAGAAATAGGTACAGCCTTGTGGGGATCTGCAATGAGGTTAATTGCGGCAGGAAGGTTGTTTGGTGGAGGATAGTTTTGGAGTGGATTTGGTAGTGGTATTGCCTCCTGTTGAATTGGCCAGGAGGAGGGTAATTCTGAGTTATGGTAGTTATGGTGTGAATGTGTTGATCATGCGCAGATGGAAATGCCTGCGTTTAAGAGTTGGAGTTTTCCTTGGAGGGATAGATTTTAGTATTAGGGTTCAAGTTTGTGTTGCCTTCCTTGAGAAGAGGAGTTGGCGAGACTGCCCAGATGATTTGTTCCTGGGTTGGGTGTGTTGAAATTGGATGTGTGGATTTTATGTAGATGTTCCCTTGTGTGGGAGCAGGTGATGGATGGAGGGTTTAGATGACTGAGTTTGGTCGCAGGAGAGCTTAGTATGTGCCTCTTGCTAAGGTAGCAGGGGTGTGAGACTTCTGTTAATAGAGTACTTGACACAGTTGAATGATCCTGTGTGGCTGGTTGTATAGTTAAAGTTGTTTGTAGTAGTGATTCATGGTGGTCCTAGGCCTCGTGGCTGGGTGCCAAGAGGAGTTAGGTCAAAGGATAGTTTGGGAGAAGTGTGGATGTTCATTCATTTAGTGTTTATTGTGCGGAAAGTGGTAATTTGGATTATAGTGTGACCTCCTGGGGAGAGTTGTAGTTTCCCAAATGCCTTCTGCCAGGGTAGTAGGATAGTGTTGCTGCCGGAGCAGTAAGGGTAGTGGGTTTCTGTTGTGTACTTGCGAAACACAGTTGAGTTGGTCCTGTGTTGATTGTAAGAGTTGAGAGTTGTAGTTTCCCAAGTGCCTTCTGCCAGGGTAGTAGGATAGTGTTGCTGCCGGAGCAGTAAGGGTAGTGGGTTTCGGTTGTGTACTTGCGAAGCACAGTTGAATTGGTCCTGTGTCGCAGGTGAGGATGTGGTATATTAGAGGTTTTGGTTTTGTGAAAGAATGTTTGGATGCAGATGTTCTTGCCTGCATTCTGGTGGCAGTTAGTGGTTATTGGGAGTTATGAGCTGTAGAATCCTGATTGTGTGTGATAGAAATGGTGGTGTAATTTTGTCCCTGAGGCCTCCTGCTTTGGGCAGTGGAGGATATTGAGAGTTATGGGACTTGGAGTGTTGATTGTGTGGTAGTAGATGCAAGTGATTTGTTCCTGTGCATGGACTGTTGGGATTTGTAGTAATAAGTAGTTGCATGGGAAGTGTGGTTCTGTGGTCCCTTTTGCTATGGTAGTAAAGGGATGGGGTTGTTTTAGATTTGAGCAGGAAGAGATAGGATTTAACCTTGAACAAGCTGAGCGTTTGGTAGAGATGTGCCTGGTTATCTGAGTGTGGGGGAGTTCCGGGTTTATTTTAGAAATGGACAGCAAGGCTTTGTTCTAGTGGGTAGATTGTGGAGCGAGGTCTTGATTCCTGTATTTGGTGTTAGAATAGGATTTAGAAGATAAGTTAAGTGGTATGTTCAAATCCTCTTTCTCAGGGGAGGGGAGAGGGTATTTTGTAAGGTTCTGTCAATTAGAGCAGAGTGTGCTCTAATCTTAGACCCTTCCAATACTGGTAATCCCGGCCAGGTGCGACCTTGAAGGCTTGAGCAGTGCAGAGAGAGAGCCTTGAGCTGTGAGCCACACCACACCAACATGGGAAGCACTGCCTCGTGTTATGATGACTAAGGGGGGATATGACTGAATATCCATTGGACAATTGGACTCATGACACTAGCTCTGTGACCCCTGGGGTCATGCCCCAATGGACTGCTGGGATTGCTGAATCATTTGGATCTGATGCAACCTGTGCTAAGCATTGCATGCTAGGGGGGTTGGGTCTTTGGGATGATGGACAGTTGTTGGGGGCGTGTCTTGTATATAAGCTGCTTTTGGTTCCTGTGAAGCAGATCTGGCTTCACAGGCAATGATACCTGGAATAAATCTTTTAGGATCAAGCTGCTGTTTGTGCGTCGTCCTTACAGAGGTCTATTCAAGAAAATCCAGCGTTCATTACATCATGACCAACTGAGCACACTGGAGGGGGGTTGGGGAGGGGGAAAGTGACTTTGATTTTTGGGAGTTGTAGTTTCCGCATCCAGAGAAATGGCGAGTGCCCTCTTGGGAGTCATGGGCTCAAAGGGCAGGGATGGAAGGAAGGAGCTCAGGGCACAAAAGAGAACACCCTTGGAGCAGAGGAAGTGGGTGTCACGAAGAGGGGGGGGCGGGAGAGGGAGGGAAGGGCCTGCCTGGGTTGCCCTGCCACTCCCAGAATGCGAGGCCGGGCCTGCCATGTCCACACCCCCCCAACTGATGGAACATGGACGGTGCGATTTACAGTCCCCTTTCCTGCCTCCAGGGACCACTGAACCGCTCCTCCCCCCACTGATGGACCTGGACACTGGCCCTGAATGACCCACTTGACATCTCATTGAGGCTTGGGGGAGGATGCAACGTGGAGGGTGGGATTGGCTGTCCTTTCGCCCTTGTCAACAGGCAGGTGTGACTCCCGCATGTGACTGACTTGGGGCATAGATCCCTGATAAATACACTGGAGGGAATTGGGGGTGGCTGTTCATTTTGGGAGTTGCAGTTTCACCAGCACCCAGAGAAACGGAGTGCCCTCCCCCCCAGACTGCGGACTGGACTTAGACTTGGCACAGAGACCCCTGACCCCCTTCCAATGATGGACCTGAGCAACTGAGCACCCTGGAGGGGTTTGGGAGGGAAGTGACTTTGATTTTTGGGAGTTGTAGTTCACCCACATCCTGAGAAACGGCGAGTGCCCCCTCATGGGAGCCAGGGCCTCAAAGGACAGGGAGGGAAGGAATGCAGGAGCTCAGGGCACAAAAGAGAATGAGGTGGCTAACAGCAGAATATAGAATAATCTACTCTAGAAATTTAGAGTAAATATATTGTATTATATTAAAAGCTAATGTATTATAGTATTGGAGTAAAAAGGCATAAGATAGAATAGTCCGGTTGCTTAATTATACAGTGGACTTTGCCAAGACTTGATCAGTGATCTAATGCCTTCAGTACTAGAGATGCCTGCCAAGACTGACCACATGTCCTCAGGGAGTTTCAAGGGAGACAGCGAGTCGGAGAGAAAAGGTACTTTGGGTGCCCAAAGGGGCATTGTTAAAGAACACGTTCCCTGCCAAGAGGTCACTGTGACTTTTGTAGTTTAGTTGCTAAGAGATAGCATGATTGGCAGGTGCAGCTTATATAGGTAAGTTGCCCCCAAAGGGTCAGAAGTTTAGAGAATCCCAAATGGCGGATCTAGGGGAAAGGTGAAAAGAGTGACGTGTTAGTGAGGAGGAGGAGTCAAGACAGAGGGAGTGACAAGAGGAGGAGAAACGGAGTTTCTGTAGGAGTGGTTTCCTGCTGAGAGTGAATAGAAGCAGCTGATCTATTCTGAGCCGAAGCCAGGTTCATAGCCGGCTTCATGCAGAATCCCATCTCTGTATTGCTATGACCTCACTCGTTACTTAATTCATTAAAGAAAGAAACTTATTTTAAATGTAAGGAAAAGGACTCTGTCTCTTCTCTGGTTTCAAGAGGGATTACTGCATATCCCATGTGCTCCTACTACAAGAACACCCTTGGAGCAGAGGGAGGGAGGGGGTGTCACGGAGGGGGAGAGGGAAGGAAGCGCCTGGCTGGGGTGTCCTCCCACTCCCAGAATGCGAGGCCGGGCCTGCCATCTCCTCCCCCCTTTCCCCAATGGTGGTGGATGACGTGGCTTCTCCTTCCCCAGGTGACCCCCCGCCCTCTCCCTCTCCAGCAGCCCCCCCCCCCCCCGGCCAGGCTGAGAACCCCTGACCTAGTGAGTATAGTGGAGGGGTTTGGGGGGAAGGGAAGTGACCTTGATTTTTGGGAGTTGTAGTTCCCACATCCTGAGAAAGGGCGAGTGCCCCCTCATGGGAGCCACGTCGTCAGAGGACAGGGAAGGAAGAGGAAGGAGCTCCGGGGCTTGGATCACCCAAGCTCGTGGGGGAACAGGGGGCTGGTCCAGGAGGGCGGCAAGAGGCGGAAGAAGAGACGCCAGGAAGACACCAGAGGAAACCACTCCACCCTGCCCACCACGCAAGGGAAGGCTCTCAGGCGGGGAC
The DNA here is from genome assembly GCA_030556195.1 of Anolis apletophallus. NCBI lineage: Eukaryota > Metazoa > Chordata > Lepidosauria > Squamata > Anolidae > Anolis > Anolis apletophallus. The sequence continues at coordinate 2,211 of JARBWK010000229.1, read as the reverse complement.
CATTCCAGCCTCGCTTGTTTGTTTTTCCTCCACCAATTCATTTATTTATGTACATTATTTTGACCCCGCCCTTCTCAACCCCGGGAGGGGGGCGGGACAGGCCTCAGGGCGGCTAACAGGCAGAAATTTGATGCCCAATACATAAAATCGTAATGGAACATACAAAATAGAACAGAGCAATTAAACAAATCTAACAATCAACAACAGCATCCACTCAAACACCAAATTCACCAAGGAAAAAGAAAACGAAGGACAACTGCCATCTCTGGATGTCCTCGTCATCCGCAAACCAGATCAAGAATTGGGTCACAGAGTTTACAGAGAACCTTCACACACGGATAGAGACCGACATCAACACTCCAACCATCACCCAAGTCCAAAAAGAAGCGCCATGGAAGCCCTGGCAGACCGTGCAAAAGGAACCTGCGAAGCCCACCTCCTCCAAGGGGAACGGGACCCCCTCAACCGGGCTTGACAGGGCAACGGAGACTCCACCACAGGCACCAGAAGAGCTGCGAGGCCGAGAAGAAGCCACGAGAGTCAAGGCCAAGATCCACCCGGAGGAAAAGGGTTCTTCCCAGACATCAAGGGAACCACCGGCCGCAGAGGGAAGCTGATGAAGAAACACAACATACAAACTATCTACAGACCCAAGAAGGAAATCCAACTCGTGCTCCGTTCAGCAAAGGTCAAGAGGGACCCCCTCCCCTCAGCAGGAGTCGACTGCATACCAGGCAGCTGTGGACAAGAAGTCTCCATAGATGGGGACCCCCAAACTCAGCATTGCCCAAACACGCGTCAAGGAACATGGAAGGCACTGCAGACCACGTCAACCAGAGAAATCAGCCATAGCAGAGCACTTGAGCAACCAACCTGGACACAGCGTGTTTGAGAACACGGAAATGCTGGACCCCTCTGACCACCACCACGTCAGGCGACACAGAGAAGCCACTGAGATCCACAAGAAGCAGGTGGACAATTTCAAGAGAAAGGAAGAAACCATGAAGAGGAACAAAATCTGGCGACCAGTCATAAAAATCCTTAAAAATCAGGAGAGCAAATAAAGAACAACGCTCGAAAACAGGAATTCCAGACAGGAAACAGTCAGGGCCAGCTAATCACCTCCCAACAAAGGATTCCCACAGGCAGGAAGAAGGCAGAGCTTGAACACCACTCGGCCATTAAGTGATAGTCAAGGGGGGCCAGTGGCGCATCGTCCTGACGTCACAGGATGCCCGGAAGGGGAGACGCCGGAGGGAGGGAGCCCTGCGGAGGCGCGGCGGCCTCTTCCTCCTTCCCTCCCTCCGGCGTCTCTCCTTCCGGGCGTCCTTGTAGCGCGTGGCCGGCGAGGCCTTCCTCCCCTTCCTCCTCGGCAGAGGCGGCGACGAAGTGACGTCAGGAAGATGCGCCTCTGGCTCCGGGCCCTTCCGAGGGCGCTGCTGCTGATGCTGCTGCCGGGGAGTCTCCGTGGGGGCCACCCTTGTGGCCTCCCCCCTCCTCCGCCGCGGTCCGGGCGCCCGCCCCGTGAGTCCCCTCTCCCCCCCCAGTTCCTCCGCGTCGCCGGCTGGCTGTGGCGGCATGGCGGTGGGCGCCCCTCCCAGGTGGCGACGCCCCTCTCCGGGAACGTTGCCCAACGCGACCGCGTAGGTTGCTTAATGGGAAAGGCCGGCCCTGTACAGACCGCAAAGCCAGGCCCCCGCCTGACCTGTTTCCGCGGAAGGAGGGGGAGGGAGTAGGCCGCGCAGCCCCCCCCTCCCCCCAGGCCCACAAGCCCCACCTGCCAATCACCCCCGCTCCCTTGGAGGCCCTCCCTCCCTCTCTCGTCGATACCTAGATCTCCGCCCCCTCTGCCACACACACACACACGCCCCAGGCCCCTCCCATCCATAGGCCTCGGCCCCTCAGGCAGGCTCCCCTCCCGGGCGCGAGGCGGGTGGTTCCCACAGGCCAAGAGGCGGGAGGAGTGGCTGAAGCTCAGGGAGGGCGGCTGCTGCTGCTGTGGCAAGGGACCTGGCGGGAGGCCTCCTCCTCTCCGAGCGGCACACAATGGCGCCGGCAGGGCTTCTCCTTCTCCCCTCAGCGTAGCCCCGCCCACCGGCCTCCCCTCGTCGAGCCTGTTCCCGCCCATTTCGCAGGCCAATCAGGAGGCTGCCCCGTGGCCCCGTCCCCTCCGCTCTGGGCCCACTGTTGTGTTTTGCGTGCCCAGTGCTC
>JARBWK010000228.1:0-45128 GCA_030556195.1 Anolis apletophallus | reverse complement strand
TTTTCCTTCCTTCTTTCCTTCTTTCCTTCCTTCCTGTTTTCTGGGTTATCTCTTTGTCTATATCGGTTAGATATCTGTGCTTCTCTGCAATAGGGTAACAGTGTATATCCTTATAATCAAATACTTGCAGGTATAGAATCATTATTTTGTTGTTTGATTTCCTCCTCCTCCTCCTTTCAGTAGTCTTTGGTTCTCAAAGGAGATCTTGAGGGAAGGTGATCAGGTTGGGAAAGTGAGTTGGTGGTTGGCAGTGTAGCTGAAAACACCTGCAGTGGTTATGCGTGTGCACGTCTCTTCTTCTTGCTTCCCCTCAATAGCGCTCCATCTAGGGAGCTGCAATCCTCCAGGAGACTCCCACAACATCACAGCTTCCCCCATCTACACCACTGTTGCGAAATTGACAAAGGTCTTGGCTTATTATTTATGTGTAGCCAGGTGTACTCCTGCCCTCATTTTGAGCTCGTTGCAGGCACTAATCTTGCTAATGTCGATGAACAGAGTGTAATGACGCTCCAATTTCGGTAAGGATCACGCGTAGATAGAAGCACGGTCCAACACGATTTTATTGCAGGTACAACACTTGTAAAGCTAAAGCACCGTCCCACCACCCAAACACACCTTTTATACCCGAACCCCCCTCCCCTTGCCTATGCAATGTCCAGGCAGGGTTGCACCATATCCGGGTGAATCAGCAAATCCCATAGTCCAAAGGGATGTGACCTCATTAGTCTCTGAGTCAGCACTAATAGTCCAATGTCCGAGTCCAGAAGAGGTTACCTCACTTCCCCTGGAGACACCTGGAAGTTACATCACTCCCAGACTGACTCAGCATAGTCCTTCAGTAACTAGAGCAAAGGTCACTTCACTCCCCAGAGAACTGGGACAAAGGTCGGCACCACCTCATGGCAGGCTGGAAACCTGAACTTCTTCTAAGCTCAGATTTCCCAGATCTGACATAACGTCCTTCTCCACCGCGTCCTCCCCCTGTAGAAATAAAACACCATTCAATCCTTGGGAGGAAGGGGCCCCACATATCTCTTCAAAAAACTACAGTGGAATGTAGGGTGAACCTTGCCTAGACTCTTTGGCAAAAGGAGGGTATAAGAGACTTTATTTGCTGCCTTTTCAACCCTGAAAGGCCCAATATATTTCGGGCTTAATTTCTTAGATGGGCACCCCAACTTTAAGTTCTGGGTTGACAACCATACCCGATCGCCCTCTACATACTCCTCCCCTTCCTGTCTTCGCCGATCCCCAAACAGTTTGTACGCCCGTTGCGCCTTCCCCAGAGCTTCCGTCACTTCCCTCCAATCATCCCGCGCTCGCATTCTCCACTCACTCCTCTCCTCCCCTCCAAACTCCAACAATTGGGGCAAAGGAGCCACATCCTGGCCGTAAACCACCTCAAAAGGAGACCTTCCCGTGGAAGAATGCACCGAGCTATTATATGCCATCTCGGCATAGGGCAATAAATCTGACCAGTTATTCTGCTCCTTATTACTGAATATACGCAGATACCCCCCTAGCGATTTTTGTGCTCTCTCCACGCCCCCATTGCAGCAAGGATGATAAGCGGTCGTAAGACGCCTTTGGGCCCCCAACACCTCCAAAAACCTCTCCCAAAACCGGGCAGTAAACTGAACCCCACGATCACTAAGAACCTGTTCCGGGCACCCATGCAACCGATACACATGCTGCACATATAATTCAGCCAACCTCTCTGCTGACGGCAACCCTTTCAAAGGGACGAAATGAGCCTGTTTCGAAAACAAGTCTAATACAGTCCAGATATATCTGTACCCTCGACTAGAGGGCAACTCCCCCACAAAGTCCGTGCTGACATGCGTCCATGGCCGCACTGGAGAAGCCACCACTTGGATCAACCCCTGCGGTTTAGCTGCAGGCTCCTTGTTCCTAGCACAATCTTCACAACACTCCACATACTCCTTCACTTCCACTCTCATACCTGGCCACCAATACCGCCTCTTAATGGCCAAAAGTGTCTTCGTGACTCCCCAATGACCAGCAGACTTATGATTGTGATTCAGCTGCAAAACCTTCCTCCTCACACTTCGAGGGACATACACTTTATTTCCCATAACCCATAAACCATTTAACATCTTGCATTCGCCTTCATGGCTCTGCAACCACACATCACCTTCATAACCCTTCTGTAACTCCAAACACCACTCATCTACCACTTCTTCTTCCTTCTTCACCTCTCTCACCATCTGAGACCTCGTCTGCACCGCCAAACCCCAATGCTCCTTGGTAAACACCTTCTCCGATCTCTCCAAACAATTCTCTCCCACATCGGGATACCGGGACAACGCGTCTGCCACTACATTCTCTTTCCCCTTTATATGTTGCAACGAGAAATTAAACCAGGCAAAATACTGAGCCCATCTCACCAATTTGGGAGACAACTTTTGAGGGTTCTTCAAATACTGGAGGTTTTGGTGATCCGTTAATACCACAAAAGGAAAAGCAGCCCCCTCCAGAAACTGACGCCACGTTTGTAAAGCACTCCTTACAGCGAAAGCCTCTTTCTCCCAAACGGGCCATTTCCTCTCCTGCTCCCCGAACTTTTTGGAAAAATACGCACACGGCCTCAAATTCCCCTGCTCATCTCTCTGCATCAGCGCCCCTCCATATGCCCAAGCGGAAGCATCACACTGTACGACAAAAGGCTTGTCTACATTCGGGTGCATTAACAGAGGACCACAGGTGAAAGCCCTCTTCAATTTCTCAAATGCCTCTTGACATTCCTTAGTCCAACCTAACTTAGCACCCGGGGACTTGGTCCTCTTCGACTCCCCCTTCCCTTTAGTCTTCAACAACTCCGTGAGCGGGAGAGTTATAGCTGAAAATCCAGGTATAAAAGTACGATAAAAATTAGCCAGCCCCAGGAAAGCCTGCAACTGCCTTCGGGTTTGCGGAGCCTCCCAGCTCAACACGTCCTCCACTTTAGTCGGATCCATAGCCACTCCACTCTCATTATTCCTATAGCCCAAAAAATCAATCTGACTCTTCCCAAACTCACACTTACTCAACTTCACATACAAACTAGCTTGCCTCAACCTCTCCAACACCTCTCGTACTAACTGAACATGCTCCTCTCTAGTGCTCGTCACAATCACGATGTCGTCTAAATATACAAAAAAACCCTTATACAAAAGGGGGTGTAGCACCTCATTTATAAGCTGCATGAAAATACCGGGGGCTCCCGCTAAACCGAATGGCATCACGGTCCATTCGAATAGCCCGAGGGGGCAAGAGAAAGCAGTCTTCCATTGATCACTTTTTTTCACCCTCACCATATGGAACGCGTCTATCAGATCCAATTTGGTGAAGAACCTACCCCCCCCCCCCCCCCAGCTGGCCCAACAGGTCCTTAATCAAGGGCAAAGGATAACAATTCGTAGTACTGATAGCATTCAACCCCCGATAATCAATACACAATCGCAACCTCCCATCCTTTTTCTCCCGAAACAAGACTGGCGCCGCAATAGGGGATTCAGATCTCTGGATGAACCCCTTCTCCAAATATCCATCAATCTGTTCCCTCAAAGCCACCTTCTCCTGCACTGTCATAGCATATATTTTCGGTTTAGGCATGATAGCCCCCTCCTTAACTTCTATACTACATTATACATTGCGGAAAGGGGGTAGACTTTGGGCCAATATAGGGTTAAACACATCTGCATAATCCCAATATTCTACAGGTACCCCCTGTACCTCGCCCAGAACCCCTTTCCCCACGCTAGGCTCACATTGCACCCTCCCAGTTTTCCAATCAATTTTGGGGTTTACTTGCTCTAACCAAGGCAGTCCTAATACCACTTCATGACCTTTAATGGGAGCCACTACAAAATCTATAGCTCCTTCCCAAGGTCCCACCCGACCTTTTAAATCCTTAGTACCCAATGAAAATGGTCCACCCTCAATAGATGACCCGTCTAACTGAGTAAAAGTTACAGATGTCGCCAGGGTTTTCGTTTCCCCACCCAAATCATCTACTAACTTCGGGGACATGATGTTTTCCGAACACCCACAATCAACCAATGCCTTTTTCTCAATAATCTCCTTCCCCTTAAATAAACCCAGGGTGCATTGTACACTTGGGGGACTCACCCCAACACTTTTTGAATCTGTATTGTCCACAAAAGCCGCCCTAGCGGATGCTACTTTAACCGGATCAGAGCGGATCGGATCCGGCACCTGCTTCTGCCGGCACTGGGACGCAAAATGGCCCGGCTGAGAACAGATGAAACAAAGGCCACGTCCCATCACGGGTTTCTTCATAACACTGGTTCTGCCATCGCCGCCACCACGTCTAGGCTCTCCTCCCCGGAATCGTCCTTCAGCAAAACTGCGTCCCGAAACTCTGGACCTTGTCGACTGGAACCGTCGTCGCTGCACCTGGGCCAAGATCCCCTCCACGCTGCCGGCTAACTGGATCCAACCATCTACATCACCCGGATCACCTCGATGCAGGCACCACTCTAAGATTTCCTTCCGCAGGCCATCTTTAAATAGTTCAAGCAATGTAGCCTGGGACCACTCAGCAACCTTGCCAGCCAATCCCATAAATTCTTCCGCATATTCTGTAACCGATCGGGATCCCTGGGATAGACAGCGCAGCGCTTCCTTAGCCTTTATCCTCTCCAAAGGATCACGGAAGCGGTTTCGGATGGCTTGCAAGAAGGCCCGGACCGATGTTAAGCATGGATCTCTACGGTCATGGCACTGCACATACCATTCAGCGGCCCTTCCTTTAAACACTCCCCCAATGGCTCGAACTCTGCTACCATCACTGGGGTAGAGATGACCGTAGTCCTCCATATGATCCTTCACTGCAGCGATAAAGAAGGCCACCTTGCAAGCTTCCCCTTCAAATTCCACCCGCAGGGGTTCTTTCTTCAGCCGTCCTCCAAACTCCTGAGATTGCCCTCTCCTCCCCCGAGGGGCCTCAAGCCTTGGGACTCCCCTTCCCATCCCTGCCGACTGCAGGGGGCGGCTCACCGGGACCGGATTTACTTCTGACGCAGGATGACCACCATCCGTCCACACTCCCATGGGAGATCTAGGACGTTCAGCTGCTGACGGTCCGCCATCCATCCAAGAATAAAAAGTGAAGTCTCCTCCTCCCGGTGCACTCCACGCCAAATCCACTGGCTCTCTCCTGGACATAGCCCGAGACATCCTTCTCATGGTATGCTCCATCGCCTCCATCCTACACCTCATCACCGCCAATTCCGATGGCGATTCAGGTTCCGTGGTCTCACTACCACACTCCGCCAGGTCCACCTGAGCTGGGGCACTCTTCCCCACAGCTTCTCTGGTCCTGCCCTCTACTGGATCCACCTGAGCTGGCCCTTCTTTCAGCACAGCTTCTCTGGTTCCTCCGGCCATCCGGACATCCGTCTGAATGGGGCCTCGCTGCCCCATTCCTCTGGATTCACCTCTCAAAGAGCTCACCTGAGCGTCCCACAATCTCTCCGCTTCTCTGAGCTCGTCCACCTGAGCTGACGCACCACACGCCGTCGCTTCTCTGGACCCGTCCGGGAACCCCACTTGGTCGATGGTATTCCACTCCCAATCCATGGTTCTCCGGACCTCTTCAGGAGCCATATTCCACATGTCGATATACTCCGCTTCCTTCCAGGCCAACCTCTCCATTGCTGGGAAAGTTGAATGGGGCTTTAGCTTCTGTAATGACGCTCCAATTTCGGTAAGGATCATGCGTAGATAGAAGCACAGTCCAACACGATTTTATTGCAGGTACAACACTTGTAAAGCTAAAGCACCGTCCCGCCACCCAAACATACCTTTTATACCCAAACCCCCCTCCCCTTGCCCATGCAATGTCCAGGCAGGGTTGCACCATATCCGGGTGAGTCAGCAAATCCCATAGTCCAAAGGGATGTGACCTCATTAGTCTCTGAGTCAGCACTAATAGTCCAATGTCCAAGTCCAGAAGAGGTTACCTCACTTCCCCTGGAGACACCTGGAAGTTGCATCACTCCCAGACCGACTCAGCATAGTCCTTCAGTAACTAGAGCAAAGGTCACTTCACTCCCCAGAGAACTGGGACAAAGGTCAGCACCACCTCATGGCAGGCTGGAAACCTGAACTTCTTCCAAGCTCAGATTTCCCAGATCTGACAGACAGATGCAACTGTCTTTCGGGTTGCAAAGGTCGACAACAAGCTACTCAATTGGCCGGAAGCTCACTCCAACCCGGGCTGGCTTTGAACTTATGACCTTTAATGCAGCTGCGCCACAGTCCCGGTAACATCTGTGAGCAGCCAGGGATATCTGGGGGCACACTCTTTTCTCTCCTTGGGGGGCACTTTCCTCAATGTCAGCCAAAGGGAGCCACGCTCTGCGTGAGGATGAGGAACAGGGCCTTCTTCTCTTCTGCCATCTCCCCCGTGATGGGATGCCCTCCCCTCCAAAGCCCACCTAGTGCAGATCTTGGTGTGATTCCAGTCTCCCAAGTATTTCAGGTTGCTGTCACTTTTAAATCATTCAACGCCTGATTCGCTCAATTGTTTAATATGTTCTTAGGTGGGGTATTGATTTTGTTTAATAACAGTAATTCTTAACCCCTTTGGTACTAATGTTGGAGAGTGGTCCCTGGTCAAAAACAAGGGTGGGAATCAATGCACAAGGCCAGGGTTTCCCAAGCTGTTTTTGACCAGGGACCACATTACCAGGGACCACTCTCCAACATTAGCACCAAAAGGGTTACGAATCACTTCTGGGTTAACATTAGATTGGGTTTGGTTATTGGGGTTCTGATTTAGGAAATTGCATTGGAGAGACCACATCAGCTCTAGTTTCTGATACAGAACATAATGCCGTCCAGTAGTCGCCATCTGCTCACCCTCAGAAAACCATATTTAATGATCTAGAGCTGATGTGGTCCATCCAAGGGGGCGGGGATGGTCAGCGACAGGGAACAGTTAAAGAAGCGGAAATAAATTAAATTAATAAATAAAGAGGAAAGAGGCTCACGGGCCAGATTTTGTCTTCACGGCCCCACGGGTGGTCTGCGCCTCACAGGTTAAGGACTATATATTTCAAAAGAGTGGGACAAGTGATTATAAATGGAAAGCTAACCAAGGCAAGTGAAATTCAAAACGGGACTCGGCAGGGATGCCCAGTCTCGCCTCTTCTCTTTCTATGAGTTCTTAAAGTATTGCTAAGGGACATAAGAGGCGAGGAAAAGATTTCTAGAAAATATAACTGTAATATTTAATTATTTACTATATTTACAGCCCGCCTTTCTCAGCCATATGGCGACTCAAGGCGGGATACAGATTGGCACAATTCAGTGCCAGGCATTCATAAAAGGCCCATTAAAAACAATCAGCATTACAATATAAAACATATATTAAAACCATTAAAACGTATAATCATCAGTGTCATCCTGTTAAAAACGTTACCCAGTAACAGTAGACAATGTGATTGGTCAATGTTTTCAGCAAGGAGACACTAATGACATATGTTTTTTATTAACTTTGCTATGGTTTTATATTGTATTAATGTTTTTATGGTTTTATATTATTTTAATTTTTTAAATTGTATTTTATGGTCTTGGTACCGACTGTAAAGTGCCCCAGGTCGCCTGCGGGCTGAGATGAATGGTATATAAATATAGTAAGTAAATAAATAATAAATAAATAACATCGTCTGGCCATTCCATGTTCATTGTTACCTATTTCTCTGCATTCTGAAAATGTTGCTGAACTTTTTTTCAGAAAGTCAGGAGGGAGGGGGCCGATCTAATAACCCTGGGGAGGGAGTTTGATAGCTGGGAGACCACCACTGAGAAGGCCTTGTCGTTTGTCTCTGCCAATCGCACTTGTGAGGCAGGCGGGATCGAGAGCAGGGCCTCCCCAGTCGAACTTAAGCTCCTAGATGGTTCATAGGAGGAGATACGTTTGGACAGGTAAGCTGGGCCGGAATCGTTTAGGGCTTTATAGGCTAAAGCCAACACTTCAAATTGTGCTTGGTAGCAAATTGGCAGCCAGTGGAGCTGACTCAACAGAGGAGTAGTGAGCTCCCTGAGCACCGCTCCTGTTAGTAACCTGACTGCCGCCTGTTGGACCATTTGAAGCTTCCAAACAGTCTTCAAAGGCAACCCCACGTAGAGTGTGTTGCAGTAAACTATTCGGGATGTAACAAGAGCATGGACCACCGTGGCCAAGTCAGACTTCCCAAGGTGCGGGCGCAGCTGGCGCACAAGCCATATCATCATCATCATCATCATTATTATTATTATTATTATTTGAAACACAAGATGAGTCCACAGCAGACACTCTGCTGGCTGTTGTATTGGATCACACGTCGGACACTTCCCAAGTGTCTAGCACTGTGTGATGTATCGGTGAATAATGTGTGCAGATCCCAGTAGGATGGCCTTTTGCAGATGGTAATTGTGTTTAAGTGCAGGCCAAGGTCTTTAGACACTGCACCCAGTGTGCTGATCAGCACTGGGACCACCTTTACTGGGTTGTGCCAGAGTCTTTGCATTGCAAAGGCAATTCGATGTATAAATCCTCATATCATGTCAGCTTTTCAAATTGTTTCTCATAAACCCTGCTGTCACCTGAGATTGCAACTTTGACAATCCATACTTTGTTTTTTAACACGATCGTGAGGTCAGGAGTATTGTGCTCCAAAACTCCGTCTGAATCCGGAAGTCCCAGAGTAGCTTGGCGTGTTCCTTCTCTGTAACTTTTTCCGGCTTGTGATCTCACCAGTTCTTTGTCGCAGGCAGATGGTGTTTGTGGCACAAGTTCCAATGAGTCACCTGAGCAAGGGTGTTGTGCCTCTGCTTGTAGTCTGTCTGCGCGATCTTCTTGCAGCCGCTGAGGATGGGATCTATTGTTTCACCTGCTTCCTTGCAGAGTCTACACTTGGGAGCTGTCGCTTACGTTTCAATTCTGGCTCTGATGGCATTGGTTCGAATGGCTTGTTCTTGGGCTGCCAGAATCAGGCCCTCCTTTGTCTCCTTTTTCAAAGTCCCATTTGTGAGCCACAGCCATGTTTTTTCTTTGTTCATTTGGCTCTCAATTTTGCCCAGGAACCGTCCGTGGAGAGAGAGAGCGCCTTTTTTTGCCAGTTTTCTCTCCTGCTCTGGATTGTGTTTTTACGGTATTCCCTCTTTGTCTTTTGCACTTGAAGCCGTTTACCACTATTGACTTCCCTCCATGTTGGTTCTTGGCTGCCTTTCCCATCATCTGCCAGCGCATCTTTTTTCTTCTTCTTCTACCACTTGTTTCCTTTGCAGAAGCCCTCTCCTCTCCGCCTCCTGATTTTCTGGGCAGGTCAAGTCTGTCGACATCCCTACGCGGGTGTCATGAGTAGTGGACTGTCATCCGTTTCCTTGTTTTTCTGTCCAGGTCATCCAGCTCTGATTGTGTCCAGTTCACAATTCCATTATTATTATTATTATTATTATTTCCAGACTTTTCATATAGGTGACACTCTTTTCCAAGTGGATCATTCGGAACACAGTAATTCAGTTTTCCTAGGAAATCGGAGGTTAAACCAAGCCTAAGAATTAGAGCAGTGGGTTAAAGCACTGAGCTTTTGAACTTGCTGACCTTATTGTTATCTGGATTTCTAAACATTTTACTTCAGTTGATTTCAAAGTCTCTGGATTCTTCTTCACAAGACTGGATTCTGAGGCATCAGCTGGATGGATCGGGGGCGGGGGCTGAATGGGAGCTCAATGGCAGGCCAGGGGAGGCCAGGTGGGCCTGGAGGCTGGAGAAGCAGAGGCCCCAGTGGAAGGAGGGCCCGGCATTACCTGGCTCTGAAATAAATCAATCAGGGGCTTGGTATTTTACTCTCCACTAAAAAGCCTGTTGAATCTTGTCTAATTCTGCCTTTCTTTCACACAGAAAACATGATTGTTGGCTGAGCATTTTGGAGCAGAGCCTGTTGAGGGAATTCTTTCCATAGAAAGACGAGCCAGGAAGAGCCTCTTGGATCCAGTTTGCTTCTTCGAAAAACAGTGGTTCCAACATGGAGAGACCCAGCTCACCTGGACCTGAAGCAGGACTTGGGAGCAGTGCAGCATCCTGGGACCTTTATAGCTCCAACACACAGCACCAGCGCTTCAGGCAGTGCTCCTTCCGAGAGGGCGAGGGGCCCAGAGAGGTTTGCAGCCGCCTCCACTCTCTCTGCCGCCAGTGGCTGAAGCCGGAGCAACACACCAAGGCGGAGATGCTGGACCTGGTGATCCTGGAGCAGTTCCTGAGCATCCTGCCCCCAGAGATGGGCAGCTGGGTCCGAGAGTGTGGGGCAGAGACCTGTTCCCAGGCGGTGGCCCTGGCGGAAGGCTTCCTCCTGAGTCGGGCAGAGGACGAGAAGCAGGAAGGACAGGTGAGGCATTTCCTCTTGGTTTCACTCCCCTTGGGACTGATGGATAGGTTACACGTACATCCTGCCCTCCTTCCAAGATGGGGCCCATGTGAGGGAGAAGCCAGGCTCTGCTCCCTCGGCCTCTTTCCCCACCGGCTCTGCCCCTCCTGCTCTCACCTCCAGATCCACTGTGAGCTCAGTTACTCCTCTATTGTAATTTGTTAACCTCAAATATAACACTGAAAATGATGAGAGTGGGAGCGTGGCATTTGTTTCAAACTCAGAGTTATTCTTTTTGAAAAGTCCATGCAGTTTCTGCACACAGGTCTAACATTTTTTCCATACTACTTATGGAATTTTCTGTGTTATTCCTTGTCCAAAATAACTGCATTGATGTCCAGCCTGATGTCTCTGAATCGGAGGAACGTCCACCAGACACCACCCAGAGCCTCCAGCAGAAGGAGTTCAGTCAGGACGGAGATGGGGCTGCAGCCTTAGAGGGTAAGGAGGAACCCTTCTGGGAGTTTTAGTGTTTTGTGTCAATGCAAATTCCCCTTCTGGGGATTGTAGCACACCCACAAACAGTTTGAGCTAGAGAAGGCATACGTGTAGGATCATTTCGGCTTGTAAGGAGTATATAGGTATGATTTGGTGGCATAAGGTGTCATTTCAGTGTGATTTGGAGTTTTCTTTCTTGTTCAATTTCTACATTTGCATACTGTTGGGTGGGACTGAAAGATCAGCCGTACTGGTATGTTCCAGGGTGAAACCCAAAGCGAAGATGAGCCCTGAAACAGACGAAAAAGAATAACTTGAGTCCATTGAAATACCAAGCCCAGAACTCCTTTCAACACAAGCTCCTTAAATCACTCCTTGAGAATACAATTAAACTCTAAACTCTAAAACGCTTCTGTCTTTATGGGGTCATTTCCTCATTGGTTTCTTTTTAGGACCCTTGTTGTTACCTCTGAGACATATTTGTGTGATCACTTTCCGCACCTTGTTATCTCTTTCCTAGAGGCTGGAACGATGTTGTTGCCGAATCCTCCGTCGCTCCTTCCGCTTTGTGAGGGAGTGGAACTGAACCAGGTGAGCAGAAGGATTCCTGGGAGAGGAGGGCTGGAGCTGCCTGGGGGCCATTGGTTGCAAGCTCAGTCATCAAACATCCCTTGAAACAGAAAAGATTGAACCAACATCCATGTCAATCATTTCAAAGGATTCTTGTAATTATTTTCCTTGATTTCCCTGATTTCCCTTTTCCCACCAGGGCCCAATCGCCTTTGAGGACGTGGATGTCCATTTCTCTTTGAGGAGTGGGCTCTCCTGGATCCGGGTCAGAAAGCCTTGCACGAGCAGGTCATGGAGGAGATTCGTGGGATGGTGGACTCTCTTGCTAAGGCTCCCTCACTGCTGGGGATTTCTCTTTCAAATGCAGGATCCCAGTCAGCAGCTTTCTGGTGGAAGTTAGTTCCAAAATAATCCCAATCACTGAGGGTCCTCAAGGCAGGGCTTATGTTAGGAATATACGACATACTAATAATATATGGGTCCCTTAGTCTTTCTGATACAGAGAACAATCTCCCTTCTTTTTCTTTCAGCTGATTTTCTATTTCAAGGTGGCATGTTGTAGAAACTATTGCAGCTTTTCTTCACCTAAACCTCCTTTGGGAACTTTCTTAGGTCCTCTGTATATTTATTCCACCCTAAATGTTAGGAAATAGTTAATATATCCACTGCCACTTCCCTTAATTCTCATATGTGAAGAAGTTGCAGCTCCCGTGTAAAAGTCAGGCAGAATTAGACAGGTATTGGAACCAGAGCAATTGGGTGAACGAAGGGACAGCCCACAGAACGGTGTTTCCAAGAAGTCTCTGTTATTGCGGCAACTGGATGTATCGGCAGCTCTTTAAGGAGCTCCATTGCCTGCCGTTCATTTTATCGTCCCAATTCAAGGTGCAGGTTCTCACCTATAAAGCCCTGAACGGTTTGGGACCCACCTACCTGCGTGACCGCGTTTCTGTCTACGAACCCAGGTGATCTCTTCGGTCATCTGGAGAGGCCCTGCTCTCTCTCCCGCCCCCTTTGCAAGTGTGATTGGTGGGGATGAGGGAGCCGGCCTTTTCTGTTGTGGCCCCCAACTCTGGAAGTCGCTCCTCAGGGATGTCAGGCAAGCCCCCACTTTGGCAGTCTTTAGGAGGAGCCTGAAAAATGGCTGTTCCAGTGTGCCTTCCTTGAATAAAGTAAACTATGCCTTGCTCTGATCAATTCCCTGCAAAATGTCCTCAGAAGCACATTAACTATCTGTTGGGTTGATCTACCCACATCGTCCTTAAAACCCACCTATTTAGACACAACCTACCTTTGTTCATGCCCAGTGTTTATTTATTTTAAAATTTTAATATATTACATCTGGCCCGGCCACAAGGTTTTAAACTTTTGGTGTTATTGCTTATATGTGAGTGATATTGATTGTGCTGTTTTATTATTTGCTGCTGTGTTCTTTTTACTGATGTTTTATTGGGTTTGGCCTCATGTAAGCCGCCCCGAGTCCCCTTGGGGAGATGGCGGAGGGGTAGCAATAAAGTTTTATTGTTATTTATTTATATTGTGGAATGGGTGGTAGCAAAGTAAAGTCTTAGCTAGAGAAAAAGGCAAGCATTTGAATGTGAAAGGAAAAGGCATCCATTCCCCCAGAAAGGAGGAGACAGAATAAAAAAAACAAAAAACAAAAACAGGTTGGGCTGAGGAGCAGGTAGCTGACCAAGGTCAAGATGAATGGAGCCTATCCTTAAAGTGAGGGGCTTGACTTTGAAGGAACTGGGAGTGGCCACAGCCGACAGGGAGCTCTGGCGTGGGCTGGTCCAGGAGGTCACGAAGTGTCGGAAGCGACTGAACGAATAGACAACTACAACAACCTAGAGGCCCCTGGCAGTGAAACAGTGTCCATCTTTAC
Source organism: Anolis apletophallus (assembly GCA_030556195.1). Lineage (NCBI taxonomy): Eukaryota > Metazoa > Chordata > Lepidosauria > Squamata > Anolidae > Anolis > Anolis apletophallus. The sequence goes on along the minus strand of JARBWK010000228.1, from coordinate 31,793 downwards.
TGAACAAGGGGTGGGGAGAGGGCAGCAGCAGTTATATCTTCTTTTCTTTCATTTCTATGTTGTTTTAAGGATCATTTCAATCTCCTTCTTCTACCAATTCCCCAGAGTCCTTATCACTCACATTGTTTCTGTCCTTCTTCACAGCAGATAACTGGAACACCAAACACAGGAAGCATTTGGGACACGATGGGGGCCTCCCTAGACGCCAGCAAACCCCCAGAGAAGGCGGAGGTTCTCCCAGAGAAAGGCCCTACAAATGTGATGTATGTGGGCAGTGTTTTACCCAAAATATGGGACTCAAACTTCACAAGACACTCAGTGTTGAGAAAAGCCATTGTAAAAGGAAAAAATCAGCAAAATATCAGAAGCCATACAAAGGACTCAACACAGGGGAGAAGCCATACCAATGCCAGGAGTGTGGGAAATGTGTTGCTCGCAGTTCAGATTTGGTGAAGCACAAAAGACTCCACACAGGAGAGAAGCCATACCAATGCCAGGAGTGTGGGAAATGTTTTGCTCGCAGTTCAAACTTGGTGAGCCACAAAAGACTCCACACAGGAGAGAAGCCATACCAATGCCAGGAGTGTGGGAAATGTTTTGCTAACAGTTCAAACTTGGCGAGGCACAAAAGACTCCACTCAGGAGAGAAGCCATACCAATGCCAGGAGTGTGGGAAATGTTTTGCTCGCAGTTCAGATTTGGTGAAGCACAAAAGACTCCACACAGGAGAGAAGCCATACCAATGCCAGGAGTGTGGGAAATGTTTTGCTCACAGTTCAAACTTGGCGAAGCACAAAAGACTCCACACGGGAGAGAAGCCATACCAATGCCAGGAGTGTGGGAAATGTTTTCCTCACTGTTCAGATTTGGTGAAGCACAAAAGACTCCACACAGGAGAGAAGCCATACTAATGCCAGGAGTGTGGGAAATGTTTTTATCAGGGTTCATACTTGTGTTGAACCATCAGAGGGAATTTACAGGAGAGAAATCATCCAAAGAGCTGGGATAAAACTAATAAAATGTGTTGCAACAGGGAAATGGCAGGTTCTGGACTTTCTGGTGCAGGAGACTAAACATTCAGCGTTTCCCCATAAACATGTGTGGTTCCCTTGGCTTTAAGTTGGGTTTGGCTTGACAACTTTCTTCGTGGTTTTGAACTCTTGTTTAGTTTTTGGGGTTTTTTGTTCCTGTTTGATTTTGGATAATCCTTTTGCTTCTCTGGACACTGTTTGTATTTGAAGGAACCGTTTAATAGAGTACTAAAAGTTTCTCAGGTTTTGACTGGAACCTGTAACTCAAGCACTGAACTTCTTCTGAAACCATATCGCTTTGTACAAGTATTACCAAAACCATTAAGCTTTTGTGCCTGTTCAGAATAAATAAACATCTTTCCTTGTTCATACCAAACAAAAGCTTCTGAATACCTCTCATACAAACTACACATCTCAGGAGGCAGCTTGTGGAAGAGTTTTATATTTGGTGGCAGCGTGTGTTAAATGTTTAGAAGAAAATAACAGGCGGAGAATCCTCTACAGTCGAGGGACACAAAGTGGGATGTTCCTAACAGCTCTTAGGGTACTGCCATTGCAGTAAATATTTAATTTCAAACACAACCCTTTGAGAAGTTCTGCCTAAGATTTGGTAGAGTCCCCCTTCTTGTCGTTTAAATCCCTCAGGTGGGGTCCTGTTCTTGGAGCAGCAGAAAGCCGGCTCTTTGTGACAATCCTTCAGAGGGTTAAATACGATTCTTACGCCACTTATTTAAAGAAAACATACCACATATACTTGAGTATAAGCCAAGTGTTTCAGCCTTTTTTTAAGGGTGAAAATGCTCCCCTCGGCTTAAACTCAGGTGAGGGTCCTGGTGAGAAGACATGGGACTGAAAAAAGGCGTTCTTTAGTTCCCTGTCTTTACGCCAGGACCTTCACCTCTTGCCACACGATGGGTGCCTTTCCAGACACTTACTAACTCTGCTGCTCCTTGAATAGGTGTTTTCCATGTCATCCCCATGTAGTGTAACAGCCGCCTTGGAAGAGTTACAGTGTGTGTGGCAAAAGAGGGAGAAAGAGGGAAGAAGAGAGGTGTGCATGCATACGGCAATAACAGAAAGAAAGGAGCACACCTCCTTCCCCCTACTATCATCGTGCTTGTGCCCTCCAGCAGCATTGCTGTGTGGAGAACAGGAAGGGTGCGTGCACAGCGCAAGGAAGAAAGGGAGGCGAGTGCACTGCCTCTTTGGGTGGCGCATGCCTCCTCTTCCACGCGCTCTCTCTGCTCTCCACACAACAATCCAACTGGTGTGGAGAGCAGAGAGGTTAGCTTGCACAGTGAGAGGAAGAGAAAGGGAGGTTCCTGCGCAGCTTCTTTGGGCAGCACATGCCTCCCTTTTTCTCTTGCCATCCATGCACCCTCTCTACTCTCCATACAGCCATATCTATTTTATCTCCTGTAAACCTGGTGTCCCTGACTGGGAGAAGGTATGAACGGCTTCATGTAGATGCTAAACAACATGAGAGACAGTACTGATCCCTGCGGGACCCACAGGACAATGGCTGCGAGGCCAAGCAAGCGTCCGACAACAACACCTTTTGAGATAGATCCTCTAAAAAGGAGCAGAGCCACGGCAGGACAGGGCCCCCAAGACCCCTTCCCGCCAGGCGTCCCAGAAGGATATAGTGGTCTACAATGTTTAATAAATAAACACAGCAATAAAAACGACACAAAAAGAAAAAAGAGAAGAAAAATGTTTAAGGCTGTCCTTCCAGGTCTCTTCTGTCTGGAGTATCTTCTTATATTGACTTTATATTTTGTTGTCTTTGGTTCCGATTTCCGCCTTTCTTTAATGTCATTTTAACATATATTTTTATATTTTCATTTTTAAAAAATTCCCTCAATTTCCCCCAATCTGTTTTGTGTGTTTGGAAATTATTCTGGTCTGATTTTTGAGTTAATAAGTCCATGTTCATGATATCCATTACTTTTGAGACCCCTTGTTCCACGGTTGGTATTCCTTGTGTCTTCCATCGTTGGGCTCACTTCATCCTAGCTGCTGTTGCCATATAAATAAAGATCGTATTTGTGTTTTTATCCCTTTCAAAGTCTGTCATTTCCAATAAAAATACTCAGGTCTAAACTCAGATTTTAGGTGGAGAATTTTCTCTATTTTTAAATATATATTTGGTACCGGTATTTTTTGACCATCTTACACTTCCACCACATATGCACAAAATGTCAATTTCTTTCATTTTTTCTTGATTTCTAACCATTTCTTGTCACAGTTGGGTTTTTTATTAATTGTGCATTGCTAGCTGTAAATATCACCCCTAGGTATTTTAGTTTTGTGGGGATTTTGATGCCTGCGCCTTCCTGTCGTTCTTCTTTTCTCCCTTTACATATATTTTAGTCAATATCTGTGTTTTCTCTGTATTGGTTTTCAATCCCGCTCCCTCTCCAAACTTCTCTACCTACCTTTTCTGCAACTTTTTATTCTTAATAAAAATCAGTATTTAATTAATATTTAATCAATATTTTAAAAAGGCTCCTGAAAGGTCCAGGAGAGCCAACACGGGGGCCACACTTTCCCAGTCAAGCTCTCTGCAGAGATCGTCCACAAAGGAGACCAAGCCGCCTCAGTTCCATGAATTTTTCCCCAATGGAGAAAGGGACAGGCCAATATCTTCATTAGCTCTAGCCCTTTAACAGACTTGGATCCGCTGCATCGGCGCTTCGCTGGTCCCGTCCACCCCCTATGCGCATTGGCGCCAGTGAGATCCTTCCAACATCATTACACAGGACTCGCCCGGGACCTCCCTCCATAGCGTCGTGTCGTTATTTCGTCAACACGCACGGGGAACGTCTGACGTCATCCATCTGCGACCGATCGACGGATCAACCAACATCTAATCTGATCTAGGGAAGACACGGAAGCGGCTCGGCCTGGCTTTGCCGTGCCGCTTTGCACTCAGACCTCATGGCGCCCGCCCTCCCTTCTCTTCTCCCTCCTCTCCTGTCGACCAGCAGCGTCCTTGGCCGCGTCCTGGTTCCAGGGGACAACGGCAGGGTGACGCTGCACCTCACGTCGGCGGAGGATCTACTGGAGGACGGCATCTGGGAGCACCGCCATTGTGTACCGGGTGCTATGAATGTGTACTTGCGTACTTAGTATCCAGACTGTATTGGGTCCCGTTTGTTTAGTCTATCTGCATTTATTGTTAGCATGCATAACTATCTAGAGGGCCTAAGGCATTCTATATATAACCTTTCCAGTACTTTTCTCACATAGTGAGCATAGCTCTCTCTGAACAGATTCAGGTGCCACTCGCGCCAGCTGGGGCTACATCCAGCAACGTGGGGATTGGATGCATCTGCTTTAGACATCACCACTTGATTTATAGTGACAACCCGGATCACACAGTTGCTTTAGTTGATACAATTACCTATATACATTCCAGGTTTTGCTGTCTGTGTTTTCTAGTGTTTTTGATAAGAACCCCCTTGTGTATAGTGTGCCCATCAGAGGTCCTCCAGCCCTTCGGCTGATGGTGGCAGGAGAAGCCGGGTTGGGGAAATCGACATTGGTGAACCGCCTCTTCCTTACGGATCTATACAAGGACCGTAAACTCTTAAATGCAGAAGAACGGATCCTCCAGACTGTGGAGATCACCAAACGTGGTGGGCATTGCGGAGAAAGGCGTCAAGCTCCGCTTAACCATTGTGGGCACGCCAGGCTTCGGGGACGCCATCAACAACACCGAATGCTGGAAGCCAGTGACTGACTATATAGACCAGCAGTTTGAACAATACTTCCGGGATGAAAGCGGCCTCAACCGGAAGAACATTCAGGACAACCGAGTGCATTGCTGCCTCTACTTCATCTCCCCATTCAGACACGGGATTTAAAAATCTTTCTTCAGAGAGCTGAACAAACTCCTAATGGAGATAATACTTTTTCAGAAAGAGGAGTCAAGGCCGTTCCTCCATACCGCCCCCTTCCTCCCTTCCCTGACAGAAACCCAAGTCCTGCGGATGTCCTGCCCTGTGGGTTGGGCCAGAAACCACTCCGTAATTGACGTGGTAGCCATGGAGTGCTGAGCTGCTCCCGACAGGGCGGCCTCTCCATGGACGTTGGAGTCCCCCGGCTCTATCAGCCACGGAGACGGAAATGTGGAAGTCAGAGACGCCCTTGTAACTGAACTCTGAAGGGAGATTCCCCGGCCTTGGCAGAGCAGGCTTTGGAGAGCAGGGATTGCGGGAGGCGAGCTCTCAAAGGCCGTGGGCAAGGAAGAGCCTGCTTGTGGTGGGGGCTTTTCCTGCCTCTCCCACCCAAGCCTGTGTCCCTCCTCCTCCTCCCAGGGAAAAGGGATCTGTGGGGCTTGACCCTGGGATGAGGCCTCCTTTCTTTCTCTGTCTATCCTATGAATACAGAATTGTTCTTCCATGGCTACATCTCTGCCTTCATCTCTAGTCCTTTGGTTCTTTGCGGAGATGCTTTCCCCCCTCCTTCCAGTGTAACGCTGGGCAAGGAAGGACTAAGGGGAGGGAGTGTGGTTCCTTCCAGGGTTCGTACCAGGAGATACGTTCGGACAGGTTTTCCCCCACCCCACCAGAACTTTTTAAATAATTCAGAGTTTCTATTTGTCATCTGGATTCCCAAGTATTTTACTTCAGTTGTTCTATTGATATCTACTTATTTATTTATGCCATTTATATGCCACCCTTCTCATCCCGAAGGGGACTCAGAGTGGCTTATTTATTTTATTTATTTATTTCCGATATTTGTCCCCGCCCTTCTCTCAACCCCGGGTGGGACTCAGGGCGACTTCCAGCCGGCAACGATTTGATGCCTCCATGTACACAATAGAATACATAATAAAAACCAATAATTACATACAGTTAAAATATTAAGTCAATTAAATGAAAAATATGCTTAAATATAACAGCTTTGTGGCCTTATCTGGCCGAATTCTGTGGTTGGAGATTCCATGAGGCTTGTCCATAGTCCATTACCATAGCCATTGTCATCATTGTCATTGTCATTCTCAGCACAATTACCCGAAGGCCTGGTCCCCCACCCATGTTTTCAACTTCTTTCTGAAGGAGAGGAGGGAAGACGATAACCTAATTTCCCCGGGGAGAGAGCTCCACAGGCGGGAGGCCACTACCGAGAAGGCCCTGTCCCTCGTCCCCACCAAGCGCGTTTGTGTCAGAGGCGGGGCCGAGAGCAGGGCCTCCCCAGAAGATCTTAAACTCCGAGGTGGGACGTAGAAGGAGATACGTTCGGAGTAGCTGTACCTGCTACGTGGCCTACCTTCCCTCCCTTCTCTCCTTTCACTCCCTCTTTCCTTCCTTCCCTTATTTTCTTTCCTTCTCTCCTTCCTTCCTTCTCTACCTCCTTCCTTCCTTCCTTCCTTCCTTTGCTCTTCCCTTCTATGCTTCCCGGCTTACCTGTCCAAACGTATCTCCCTCTACGTCCCGCCTCGCAGTTTAAGATCGTCTGGGGAGGCCCTGCTCTCGGCCCCGCCTCTGACACAAACGCGCTTGGTGGGGACGAGGGACAGGGCCTTCTCGGTAGTGGCCTCCCGCCTGTGGAGCTCTCTCCCCGGGGAAATTAGAGAGCATGCTCCCCATGCTCTCTTCCACCTTGGTTAGGCCCCTTTACGCAGGATATTGCGCACAATTCTGAGCACCACAATTGAAGGGAGATGTTGACTCTCGGCTGGGATATGTCCAGAGGAGGGCGACTCAAAGGATCAAGGGTCTGGAGAACAACCCCCATGAGGAGCGGCTGAAAGAGCTGGGCATGTTTGGCCTGAAGAAGAAAGGAGGCGCATGCACCACCTCATGTTCAGGCGGGATGTCCTTTCTTGTAGTTTGAAGCCACTGTTCTGCATCCTAGTCTCCCGGGCAGCAGAAAACAAGCGTGCTCTCTCCTCCCTATGACTTCCTCTCACATATTTACGCATGGCTATCGTATTTCCTCTCAGCCTTTTCTTCTGCAGGCTAAACATGCCCAGCTCTTTAAGCCGCTCCTCATAGGGCTTGTGCTCCAGACCCTTGATCATTTCAGGCCCCCTCCTCTGGACACATTCCAGCTTGTTGACATCTCCCTTCAATGGCGTTGCCCAGAACTGGACGCAGTATTATTCCAGGTGTGGTCGGATCAAGGCAGAGTAGTTGTTCAATGTTGCATGTTCAGGCAAATGGAACAGGGCTTTGAGGGCGATGAGGCCAGGCCCCTCTTTTGTGAACGTGAAGCAAAGACCTTTTGTTGTATAGGAGCCGCTGTCTGATCAAGGAAACCACTTAAATACATAAATAATGGCGGCAGACACGACTCCAGATTGAAAACTTCATTGTATTTTAATTCCTATTAGAAATAAATAAGGGAAATTGGTTCCTCACAAAGGGCAGAATGGCAGTTGGAACTCTTGGCCTCAGCAGCCAGCCAGAGGCAGCAGCCAATCAGAACCCTGGGCCCTGGCACACTCAGCCAATCGGCTGCTGACACCTCTCTCTCTCTCCAGTCAGCCCACCATTTCAAATCCTCGCACTCTGAACCCAAACTCCCTCCCCTTCAGCCTTCCTTGCCCGGCTGGGACAGAAGAGAAGAGTTGGCCTCTCCCTCCTCCTCCTCTTCCCTCTCCTCCTTCCGGTGAGACTTCATCCCATTCCTTCTCCAAAGGGCCGAAGAGGGGCTGCTGAGGCCCAAAACACCTGGAGGGAGGGAGGGAGGGCCGGAGTGGGCCCAGGCCTGGACTCACAGTGGATTGGGGCCTGTCACGAAACGCCTAGTGGTCGTCACATGGGTCTGAGGCCTGTGGATGGAGGTTGGGAGAGAGAGAAGCCTTGGCTGACTGGAGGGACTAGGCCTGAGGCCCAGGCGTTGCCATAGCGACACAGCTCTCCAGGCGGCAGCAGGAAAGGGGCGGGGCTAACGGCCAGTCTGGGAAGGTTCCTGCCAAGGGTCAGTTCAGAGGAGAGACTCCTCCTGGCGAGGTGGGAGCAGCACTCCGGGTCTCCTGGTCACTCGGGTCACCTTGGGCCTTGCCTTCTTCAGGAATAAAAGGAGTATTTAACTCTGAGGAAGGAACAATCTAGGGCAGGGTCTCTCACCCTCCTCATGCCGTGACCCCTTAATCCCTTTCCTCGTGTGGTGGTGACCCCCAACCAGAACATTATTATTTTCGTTGCTGCTTCATAACTGTCATTTTGCTCCTGTTCTGAATCGTCCTGTCAATCTCTGAGAGGCAGGAGGTATTTTCATTCACTGGACCACATTTGGCACAAACACCCAATACGTCCACATTGTAATACTGGTGGGGTTGGGAGGGGATTGATTTCATCATTTGGGAGTTGTAGTTGCTGGGATGTATAGTTCGCCTACAACCCAAGAGCATTCTGAACTCCACCAACAATGGGATTGGACCAAACTTGGCACGCAGGACTACCAGGACCCACAGGAAATACTGGAAGGGTTTGATGAGCATTAAGATTCATGACAGAAGCAAAACTGCAGAGATCATGTTATGGGTTTTTTAATGATGTTTATTGGTATTTTCAAATACAGTGTAGACAAGAATCTTTTTTTTAAAAAATAATCTTTATTCAAAATTTTCCAAGGATAAAAAGAAATGACATACAGTACATACCATAACATAGGGGATGGGGGGGTTGTGGAGGGAGGGAAAATGGGGTTAACAACAATCGGAATGGTTGGGGGGAAGAGGGAAACAGAAGGGTGATACATGGGGTGTGCTCCAGACCAGACATTGGGGAGAGGAGAGAGTTTGTTTGGGATAAAATACAGCTTGTGCCTTTCTTCATTCATCATTTCATTTCTTTTGTCTTAACCGTGCCTAAGAAAGAATATAGAACGGGTAGCTATTAAACGACATTCCTAGAATAATACTTTTACACCTAGTATTTGCGTCATGTACTATTTGTCTGACTATAGATTCCAGCTCAATACAACCTCTATTTTATGTTCTGTTCTAAAATAATCTTTGACCTTGTCCAGTCCATCTTTACCCTAGAGTTCTCGTTGGCTGTCTTCAATGCCTCAGTGAGCCATTCCATTTGGATGGTTTCCATCACTTTATGTAGCCATTCCTCTACTGTTGGAGTTTTCGGTGATTTCCAATATTGGGCGTACAATATTTTAGCTGCCGTGGTTAAAACTATATAGATGCGCCTGTCAATGGCATTCATTTTTGGCTCTACTATACCTAACAGGAGCGATTCCGCTTCCCTCTAATGGTTGTTTAAGTACTTTACACACTTCTTTATTTATTGATTTCAGAATTTCTATCCTGCTGAGTTCCCTCCTCCGGCCTCTCTTCCGACCCGCCCTTACAGCGCGGCCGGGCGAGGCCTTCTCCCTTCCTCCTCGCCAGAGGCGCGACGAGACGCCACGAAGATGCGCTCTGGCTTCTCGGGGCCCTTCCGGAGACGCAGCGGTAGCAGCAGCAGCGCCCGGAAGGGCCAAGACAGAGGAGGCGCATCTTCGTGACATCACTCCGTCGCGCTCTGCCGAGGAGGAAGAGGGAGGAAGGCCTCGCCGGAGGGAAGGGAGCCCTGCGGAGGCGCTGCGACCTCTTCCTCCTTCCCTCCCTCCCTCCCACCCCGTGAGTCCCTCTTCCGTCCCGTTCCTCCGCGCCGACTGGCTGCGGCGACACGGCAGCGGGAGCCTGGCCATGCGGCGGGCGCAGCAGGAGCCGCCGGGCGCGAATATAGCGTGAGTATATCGCCGCCCCCTCTGCTCCAGCGCCTCCCCTCCCTGCCTGCATCTTCGCTCCACTCCTTTCAAAATTCATATTTTCCTTGTCTCTTAATGACTCGGTTAGCCAGTCCATTTGTATCACATCCATAATGTTTAAGATCCGCTCTTCTTTTGTGGGGGCTCCACTCCATTTCCAATATTTAGCATATCATATCTTTGCAGCAGTTGTGGTAGTTATAACACTTTTTTTATCCATTTTTGAGTCTTTGAAACCCACTCTCCCTAATAAGAACGAGTCTGGTTTCCTTTCCATTCTGCAATTCAATATTTTCGCAATCTCTTTTTGTATCATTTTCCAAAACCTCTTGGCTTTGGGACATAGCCACCCTAAGTGGAAATATGTACCATTTTTCTCTCCGCAATTCCAACATTTTGGATTTGTATTTTTGTAGAATTCTGCCAATTTCTCTGGATCTAAATCTATATATATCATTTTTATCCAATTTTCTTGATATAAATAACAGTAAATTTCATTCATGTTTATTTTCCAAATTGAGCTCCAAGTATTAATTTTTATTTTATATCCTACATTTCTAGACCATTTTTTCATTAATTCCCTATCTTGATCTTTTTCATTATCCCATTTTAATAGAATTTTATATAATTTCCCTACTAATTTGTCTTCTTTTTCCAAAATTATTTCTTCCATTTCGTTAATTTGGTCTTCAAACCCAATATTATCATCTACTTTGAATTTCTCTCTTAATTGTAGGCAAGGAAACCAGTCTAATTGTTCTTTCAATTTCAGTGTATATTTTTGCCCATTCCCACTTAACAAATCCTTGTACGTTCTCCACTTGCCACCATCAGGTTCCCTCATCCTAGATGCCTCATTCGGGAGGTCCAGGGAGGTATTCTTTTCTATCTCTTTTTTTTATTTCAGCCAAACTTTTAGTAGAGCGCTCCTTATGTAATGATTATTGAAATTTGCATCTGCCTTTAATTTATTGTAACACATATATCCATGGAAGCCAAATTTCAAATCGTGGCCTTCTAGATTTATTAATTTTTCATTATCTAATTTAATCCAATCTTTTATCCAGGCTATGCAACTTGCTTCAAAATAGAGCTTTATATTTGGGACCCCGAGACCCCCCCCCCTTTCCTTAGTGTCTCTTAATGTTTCCATCTTTACCCGAGGTTTCTTCCCACCCCAGACAAACCTCTATAAATCTTCCATCCATATCTTAACGCCAATTTAATTTTTTATTATAGGAAGTGTTGTAAAAAAATAGTTTTGGAAGTATATTCATCTTAATCCATGCTATCCTTCCTAAAAAGAATATTTTCAGTTTCGACCATTTAGCGAAATCCTTAGATATATCCTTCCACTTATCCGTATAATTATTTCTAAATAATTGTGAATTTTTGGAGGTCAGAGTTATTCCTAAATATTTTACCTTATTTGATATTTTCATTCTGGATTTCTTCTGTAGAACCTGTTTCTTTTCTTCTGATATATTTTTAACTAATATCTGTGTTTTATCTTTATTTATTTTGAATCCCGCCACCCTTCCCAATTCTTCTACTTTATCTAGCCAATTTGTTATGGAGTCTACTGGATTCTCAATAATCAAAACCACGTCGTCTGCAAAGGCCTTGACTTTAATTTTCTCTTTCTTTTATTTGGACACCTCTTAAATTTTCGTCTTCCCTTTTTCCATTCAGAGCCTGTTGAGGGAATTCTTTCCATAGAAAGACGAGCCAGGAAGAGCATCTTGGATCCAGTTTGCTTCTTCTACAAACAGTGGTTCCAACATGGAGAGACCCAACTCACCTGGACCTGAAGCAGGACTTGGGAGCAGTGCAGCATCCTTGGGGGAAACTACACCTAAGTTCCTGAGTGTGGACCTTTCTAGCTCCAACACACAGCACCAGCGCTTCAGGCAGTGCTCCTTCCGAGAGGGCGAGGGGCCCAGAGAGGTTTGCAGCCGCCTCCACTCTCTCTGCCGCCAGTGGCTGAAGCCGGAGCAACACACCAAGGCGGAGATGCTGGACCTGGTGATCCTGGAGCAGTTCCTGAGCATCCTGCCCCCAGAGATGGGCAGCTGGGTCCGAGAGTGTGGGGCAGAGACCTGTTCCCAGGCGGTGGCCCTGGCGGAAGGCTTCCTCCTGAGTCGGGCAGAGGACGAGAAGCAGGAAGGACAGGTGAGGCATTTCCTCTTGGGTTCACTCCCCTTGGGACTGATGGATAGGTTACACGTACATCCTGCCCTCCTTCCAAGATGGGGCCCATGTGAGGGAGAAGCCAGGCTCTGCTCTCTCGGCCTCTTTTCCCACCTGCTCTGCCCCTCCTGCTCTCACCTCCAGAGCCAATGTGAGCTCAGTTACTCCTCTACTCTAATTTTTGACCTCAAACATTGAAAATGATGAGAGTGGGAGTGTGGCATTTGTTTCAAACTCAGCGTTATTCTGCACATAGGTCTGGTTTTTAAAAAAATTTTCTCCCTACTACTTATGGAATTTTCTGTGTTATTCCTTGTCCAAAATAACTGCATTGATGTCCAGCCTGATGTCTCTGAATCGGAGGAACGTCCACCAGACACCACCCAGAGCCTCCAGCAGAAGGAGTTCAGTCAGGAAGGAGATGGGGCTGCAGCCTTGCAGGGTAAGGAGGGGCCCTTCTGGGAGTTCCAGTATTTTATGCCAATGCAAATTCCCCTTCTGGGGATTGTAGCACTCCCACAATCAGTTTGAGCTAGAGAAGGCATACATGTAGGATCATTTTGGCTTGTAAGGAGTATATAGGTATGATTTGGTGGCAAAAGGTGTGATTTGGAGTTTTCTTTCTACATTTGCATACTGTTGGGTGGGACGGAAAGATCAGCCGTACGGTATGTTCCCGGGTGAAACCTGAAGTTAAGATGAGCCAGAAACTGAGCTGAAGACAAACAGTCAACCACAAAGATTTGATCTTAATAAAGATATAACAGAGGAAGAAATCAAAGAGCAATCAAAAATATGAAGAATGATAAAGCACCAGGCCGAGATGGATATACGGCATGTTTCTACAAAGTTATCCAAGAAGAAACCATTCCTATCCTAAAAGTAATAATGAATCAAGCATTACAAATGAAAGTCCTACCGGACACATGGAGAATAGCAGACATTGTAATGATCCCAAAAGAAGGAACAGATTCGACAGATATAAGAAACTATCGCCCCATCTCATTGTTGAATACTGATTATAAAATTTTTGCAGCAATTTTGGCGAATAGGTTTAAAGAATTTCTTGCAGAATGGATTGACGAAGATCAAAATGGATTCCTGCCAAACAGAAATATTAAGGACAATCTCAGAGTGATCGTGGATGTAATTGAATACTATGAAACTCACCATCAACAGCAACTGGCCCTACTATCAATTGATGCGGAGAAAGCATTTGACAATTTGAACTGGAACTTCTTCAAACTATTATTTAAGGAATTAGATACAGGATTTCAATTCCAGAATGCGATAGATGCAATATATCAAAAACAGAAGGCGAGGATTTGGATAAATGGGACGGCAACTGAAGAATTTAAGATAGAAAAGGAACCAGGCAAGGATGCCCGCTTTCCCCGTTGATCTTTGTCTTCGCCTTAGAGATCTTATTGAAGAAAATTAGAGGCCAGGAAGAATTGAAAGGTCTGAAGATCGACAAAGAAACTTATAAAATAAGGGCCTTTGCAGATGACGTGATTTGCATCGTGGAAGATCCTAAAAAGAATATTGTGAAATGGTTGGAGATAATTGAGGAGTACGGAGAAGTAGCTGGATTCAAATTGAACAGGAACAAAACGAAAATTTTAACAAAGAATATTACGAAACAGGACCAGTTAGTATTGCAAGAAAAAATTGGAATTGGAATTACCCCGAAGATCAAATATTTAGGGATTTGGTTGACAGCAAGAAATCTACAATTACTAAAAAATAATTATACTGAACAATGGGAGAAGATGAAAAAGGAGTTAGGAAAATGGAAAAATGCGAACCTGTCACTTCTAGGGAGAATTGCAGCTATCAAAATGAATTTGCTGCCAAAAATGTTATACCTTTTTCAGAATTTGCCGATAATTAGGAATATGGACATATTTAAAAAATGGAAAAAGGAAATTATGAGTTTTGTTTGGAATGGCAAGAAACCAAGGATCAACTATAATGTAATGATCATGCAGAGAGAAAAGGGAGGCTTCGCCCTTCCCGATCTAAAGTTATATTATGAGGCCTGTGTACTATCATGGGTGAAAGATTGGACTCTGTTAAAACGAACGAAAATTTTAACGTTAGAAGGATTCGACCTACGTAAAGGCTGGCACTCCTACCTATGGTATGGAGCAACTCAAAAGGAAAAAAATTTTTCGAAACCACTTCATTAGATCCTCCCTGATAAAAGTATGGAACAAATATAAAAATTTCTTTTATGACAAGACACCGTCCTGGCTCTCACCCCTAGAGGCGAATCAAAGACGACTGCTGGGCTGGACCGAGTGGCCTAAGTATAAGGACATTATACAAAAAAAAGGAACCTACTTTGAACTGAAACCACAAGAAGAAATAACGAGGAAATTTAGTAATGTTCGGTGGCTCCATTACTTCCAACTAAGAGAACAGTTTAATATTGATGTGACTAAAGGCTTTAGTGATACTGATAGACCCTGGGACAAAATTATGAAAACACAAAAGAAAACGGTATCAAATATCAACGCCTTACTACTAAACTGGGCAACTGAAACAGAGGTAGTCAAGAATTCAATGGTTAAATGGGCGCAAAATATTGGGAGACCAATCCAATTGAAAGAATGGGAGAAGATCTGGGTTAAACAAATGAGGATGACATATGCAACAGATTTAAAGGAAAACTGGTTAAAATGTTACACCGGTGGTACATAACCCCAAGAAATTAAGTACAATGTATAAAAACGTGGGAAACAGGTGTTGGAAATGTTAGAAGCAGGAAGGTACCTTTTTTCATACATGGTGGACTTGCCCTAAAGTAAAAGAATACTGGCAAATGATACATGAGGAATGTAAGAAAATGTTACAAAGAGAATTCAAAATGAGACCGGAACTTTATCTGATAGGACTGATAGAACAAGAAACATTTCAGATGAAAATTCGGAAAAGCTCTTTGTGTTCCTCTCAACAGCCGCAAGAATGGTGTTTGCTAAATTATGGAAACAAAATCTCCTCCCCACAAAAGAGCAATGGCTAATTAAAATTATAGAGATACGAGATATGGACGAATTAACATATTGGTTACGATATAACCATGGTAAAGGTGTAAGAAAAGACAGATTGGGCCTTGATAGAAGAATATCGACAGAAGATATAAACAAAGAAAGGAACGCTGTCGTTAATTAAAAAAGTTAAGAAGAGCAAAGGAGATGTCTCGTGATTGAAAAAGTTTTTATGATGAAAATGTATATTTAGTGCAAAAGGAGAATGGACAAGCTACTTAAATCACTGCTTGAGAATAAATGGCCTAAACTCTAAAATGCTCTGTCTTTTTGGGTCATTTCCTCATTGGTTTCATTTTTGGACCCTTGTTGTTACCTCTGAGACATATTTCTGTGATCTCTTTCCTAGAGGCTGGAACGATGTTGTTGCCGAATCCAGAGTCGCTCCTTCCGCTTTGTGAGGGAGTGGAACTGAACCAGGTAAGCAGAAGGATTCCTGGGAGAGGAGGGCTGGAGCTGCCTGGGGGCCATTGGTTGCAAGCTCAGCCATCAAACATCCCTTGAAACAGAAAAGATTGAACCAACATCCATGTCAATCATTTCAAAGAGATTCTTGTAATTATTTTTCTTGATTTCCCTGATTTCCCTTCTTTTCCCACCAGGGCCCAATCGCCTTTGAGGACGTGGATGTCCATTTCTCTTTGGAGGAGTGGGCTCTCCTGGATCCGGGTCAGAAAGCCTTGCACGAGCAGGTCATGGAGGAGATTCGTGGGATGGTGGACTCTCTTGGTAAGGCTCCCTCACTGGGGGATTTTCTCTTTCAAATGCAGGATCCCAGTCAGCAGCTTTCTGGTGGAAGTTAGTTCCAAAATCATCCCAATCACTGAGGGTCCTCAAGGCAGGGCTTATGTTAGGAATATAGGACATACTAATAATATATGGGTCCCTTAGTCTTTCTGATACAGAGAACAATCTCCCTTCTTTTTCTCTCAGCTGATTTTCTATTTCAAGGTGGCATGTTGTAGAAACTATTGCAGCTTCTCTTGACCTAAACCTCCTTTGGGAACTTCCTTAGGTCCTCTGTATATTTATTCCACCCTAAATGTTAGGAAATAGTTAATATATCCACTGCCACTTCCCTTAATTCTCATATGTGAAGAAGATGCAGCTCCCGTGTAAAAGTCAGGCAGAATTAGACAGGTATTGGAACCAGAGCAATTGGGTGAACAAAGGGACAGCCCACAGAACGGTGTTTCCAAGGAGTCTCTGTTATTGCGGCAACTGGATGTATCGGCAGCTCTTTAAGGAGCTCCATTGGCTGCCGTTCATTTTCTGGTCCCAATTCAAGGTGCAGGTTCTCACCTATAAAGCCCTGAACGGTTTGGGACCCACCTACCTGCGTGACCGCATTTCTGTCTACGAACCCAGGCGATCTCTTCGATCATCTGGAGAGGCCCTGCTCTCGCTCCCACCCCCTTCGCAAGCGCGATTGGTGGGGACGAGGGAGATGGCCTTTTCTGTGGTGGCCCCCAACTCTGGAACTCGCTCCCCAGGGATATCAGACAAGCCCCCACTTTGGCAGTCTTTAGGAGGAGCCTGAAAAATGGCTGTTCCAGTGTGCCTTCCTTGAATAAAGTAAACTATGCCTTGCTCTGATCAATTCCCTGCAAAATGTCCTCAGAAGCACATTAACTATCTGTTGGGTTGATCTACCCACATCGTCCTTAAAACCCACCTATTTAGACACAACCTACCTTTGTTCATGCCCAGTGTTTATTTATTTTAAAATTTTAATATATTACATCTGGCCCGGCCACAAGGTTTTAAACTTTTGGTGTTATTGCTTATATGTGAGTGATATTGATTGTGCTGTTTTATTATTTGCTGCTGTGTTCTTTTTACTGATGTTTTATTGGGTTTGGCCTCATGTAAGCCGCCCCGAGTCCCCTTGGGGAGATGGTGGCGGGGTATAAATAAAGTTTTATTATTATTATTTATATTGTGAAATGGGTGGTAGCAAAGTAAAGTCTTAGCTAGAGAAAAAGGCAAGCATTTGAATGTGAAAGGGAAAGGCATCCATTCCCCCAGAAAGAAGGAGACAGAATTTTTTTTTTAAAAAAAACAGGTTGGGCTGAGGAGCAGGTAGCCTCTGAGCATATGTTATTCATCTCTCCCTTAAAGGTCAAGATGAATGGAGGCTATCCTTAAAGTGACAGGCTTGACTTTGAAGGAACTGGGGTGGCCACAGCCGACAGGGAGCTCTGGCGTGGGCTGGTCCATGAGGTCACGAAGTGTCAGAAGCGAGTGCACGAATAGACAACAACAACTGAGAGGCCCCTGGCAGTCAAACAGTGTCCATCTTTACTGAACAAGGGGTGGGGAGAGGGCAGCAGTTATACCTTATTTTCTTCCATTTCTATGTTGTTTTATGGATCATTTCAATCTCCTTCTTATACCAATTCCCCAGAGTCCTTGTCACTCACACTGTTTCTGTCCTTCTTCACAGCAGATAACTGGAACACCAAACACAGGAAGCATTTGGGACACAATGGGGGCCTCCCTAGACGCCAGCAAACCCACAGAGAAGGCGGAGGTTCTGCCAGAAAAAGGCCCTACAAATGCAATGTATGTGGGCAGTGTTTTACCCAAAATATGGGACTCAAACTTCACAAGACACTCAGTGTTGGGAAAAGCCATTGTAAATGGAGAATGTCAGCAAAATCCACACAGTACCCAATGTTACAAAATGTTTTGCCAGATTCAGCCAAGGTGAGAAACAAAAGACTCCACACAGGAGAGAAGCCATACCAATGCCAGGAGTGTGGGAAATGTTTTATCCAGAGTTCAGCCTTGGTGAGCCACAAAAGACTCCACACAGGAGAGAAGCCATACCAATGCCTAGAGTGTGGGAAATGTTTTGCTCAATTGGTGAGCCACAAAAGACTCCACACAGGAGAGAAGCCATACCAATGCCAGGAGTGTGGGAAATGTTTTGCTCACAGTTCAGCCTTGGTGAGCCACAAAAGACTCCACACAGGAGAGAAGCCATACCAATGCCAGGAGTGTGGGAAATGTTTTGCTCACAGTTCAGACTTGGTGAGCCACAAAAGACTCCACACAGGAGAGAAGCCATACCAATGCCAGGAGTGTGGGAAATGTTTTGCTCACAGTTCAGCCTTGGTGAGGCACAAAAGACTCCACACAGGAGAGAAGCCATACCAATGCCAGGAGTGTGGGAAATGTTTTGCTCACAGTTCAGACTTGGTGAGCCACAAAAGACTCCACACAGGAGAGAAGCCATACCAATGCCAGGAGTGTGGGAAATGTTTTGCTCGCAGTTCAGCCTTGGTGAGCCACAAAAGACTCCACACAGGAGAGAAGCCATACCAATGCCAGGAGTGTGGGAAATGTTTTGCTGTGAGTTCAGCCTTGGTGAGCCACAAAAGACTCCACACAGGAGAGAAGCCATACCAATGCCAGGAGTGTGGGAAATGTTTTGCTCAGAGTTCAGCCTTGGTGAGCCACAAAAGACTCCACACAGGAGAGAAGCCATACCAATGCCAGGAGTGTGGGAAATGTTTTGCTGTGAGTTCAGCCTTGGTGAGCCACAAAAGACTCCACACAGGAGAGAAGCCATACCAATGCCAGGAGTGTGGGAAATGTTTTGCTGTGAGTTCAGCCTTGGTGAGCCACAAAAGACTCCACACAGGAGAGAAGCCATACCAATGCCAGGAGTGTGGGAAATGTTTTGCTGTGAGTTCAGCCTTGGTGAGCCACAAAAGACTCCACACAGGAGAGAAGCCATACCAATGCCAGGAGTGTGGGAAATGTTTTGCTCTTTGGCTTGACAACTTTCTTCGTGGTTTTGAACTCTTGTTCAGTTTTTGGGGTTTTTTGTTCTTGTTTCACTTGGAATGGTTTTGGATAATCTGTTTGTTTCTCTGGACACTGTTTGTACTGAAGGAAAAGTTTAGTTTAATAGTAAAAGTTTTGAAGGTTTTGACTGGAACCTGTAACTCAAGCACTGAACTACTTCTGAAACCATATCGCTTTGTACAAGTATTACCGAAACCATTAAGCTTTTGTGCCTGTTCAGAATAAATAAATAAACATCTTTCTTTGTTCATACCAAACAAAAGTCTCTGAATGCCTCTCATACAAACTACACATCTCAGGAGGCAGCTTGTGGAAGAGTTTTATATTTGGTGGCAGCGTGTGTTCAATTTTGAGAAGAAAATAAAGGGCACAGAATCCTCTACAGTCGAGGGACACAAAGTGGGATATTCCTAACAGCTATTAGGGTTCTGCCGTTGCAGTAAATATCTGATTTCAAACAGAACCCTTTGAGAAGTTCTGCCTAAGATTTGGTAGAGTCCCCCTTCTTGTCGTTTAAATCCCTAAGGTGGGGTCCTGTTCTTGGAGCAGCAGAAAGCCGGCTCTTTGTGACAATCCTTCAGAGGGTTAAATACGATTGTCATGCCATATTTAAAAAACATACCACATACAGTATACTCGAGTATATGCTGCATTTTCCAGCCCTTTTTTGTATGAAAAAGCTCCCCTCGGCTTATGCTCAGGTGAGGGTCCTGGCGGGAAGGCGTGGGGCTGAAAAAAGCCCTCCTTTAATCCCCATGCCTTTCCGCCAGGACCCTCACCTCTTGCTGCACGCCGGGTGCCTTTCCAGGCAATTACCAACTCTGCTGCATATGTATTTCCAACTCTGGTGCTCCTTTGAAAAGTATGTAAAAGAAGGAGAAAAAGGGAGGCATTTCCCATCTCACCCCATGCACCCTAGCAGGGTTGCATAAAGAGCTGCCTTGGAAAAGAGAGGAAGGCGCGCGCATGCTTCCTCTTTTTGGCCCACACCTTCATCTTGCCATATGCACCCTCTTCTGGGTTGCTGTGCCAGAGAGGTTTGTCATTTGAGTGCATGCAAAGAGTTCCACTGCTGAACAGCCCTCTCTCACACAGTGAGGAAGTTCTTCCTCGTGTTCAGGTGGCATTTCCTT
This sequence comes from Anolis apletophallus, assembly GCA_030556195.1. NCBI lineage: Eukaryota > Metazoa > Chordata > Lepidosauria > Squamata > Anolidae > Anolis > Anolis apletophallus. The sequence continues at coordinate 11,846 of JARBWK010000228.1, read as the reverse complement.
TCCTGTCAGAAGCCATTGTTAAGCATCCTAGTCTCAGGGCAGCAGGAAACAAGCTTGCTCCCTCCTCCCTAGGACTTCCCCTCACATATTATTTATACGTGGCCCTCATCGTGTCTCCTCTCGGCCTTCACTTCTGCAGGCTAAACATGCCCTTCTCTTGAAGCTGCGTCTCACAGGGCTTGTTCTCCAGACCCTTGATTGTTTTAGTCACCGGTTCCCTTGATTCTGATCCAGATGTTTTCAAGCTGGTTTCTCTGATTGCATTCTTGCATCTCTTCTGCGGCGTAACTGTTTTTGGCATATAAAAAGAGAATAGTTATTAAATGTTATGTTTTCAGGCAAACTGAACATGACTTTGAGGGCAATGAGGCAATGCTCCTGTTTTGTGAATGTTAAACAAAGCCTTTTTGTTGTATAGCAGTTGCTGTATGATCAATAATACTACTTTGTGAGCAAACTGTGTCATATTAAACTGTGTGGCTGTCATGTTGTGGGTGTGGTGTTTGTAAAGTGGACAATTGGTGGGGTCCTGTTCTTGGAGCAGCAGAATGCCGGCTCTTTGTGACAATCCTTCAGAGGGTTAAATATTATTCTTATGCCACTTATTTTTTTAAAAACCATACCACACATACTCGAGTATAAGCTGAGTGTTTCAGCCCTTTTTTAGGGTGAAAAAGCTCAGGTGAGGGTCCTGGCGGGAAGGCATGGGGCTGAAAACAGCCCTCCTTTAATCCCCATGCCTTTCTGCCAGGACCCTCAGCTCTTGCCGCACACCAGGTGCCTTTCCAGGCAATTACCAATTCTGCTGCTCCTTTGATATGTATTTCCCATCTCACCTCCACATAGTATAAAAGCTGCCTTGGAAATGTTACCGTGCCTGCAGCAAAAGAAGGAGAAAGGGAGGCATGCGTACATGCGGCAATAACAGGGAGGGAGAAGCACACCTCCTTCCCCCTCCTATTGCCATGCATGCATCCTCCAGCAGGGTTGCTGTGCAGAGAACAGAGGGTACGTGCACGGCGAGAAGAAGAGAAAGGGAGGCTCGTGCGCAACCTCTTTTTTTGTGGCCCACGCCTCCCCTTATCTTGCCATGCATGCACCCTCTCTGCTGGGTTGCTGTGCGAAGAGCGGACAGGTTTGCGTGCATGGCGAGAGGAAAAGAAAGGGGGATAGGAGGGAGGGAGGGTCGGAGTGGGCCCAGGCCTGTACTCGCAGTGGATTGGGGACTGTCACGAAACGCCTAGTGGTCATCACGTGGGTCTGAGGCCTGTGGATGAAGGTTGGGAGAGAGAGAAGCCTTGGCTGACTGGAGGGACTAGGCCTGAGGCCCAGGCGTTGCCATAGCGACGCAGCTCTCCAGGCGGCAGCAGGAAAGGGGCGGGGCTAACGGCCAGTCCCGGAAGGTTCCTGCCAAGGGTCAGTTCAGATGAGAGACTTGTCCTGGCGAGGTGGGAGCAGCACTCCGGGGTCTCCCTGGTCACTCCGGTCATCTTGGGCCTTGCCTTCTTCAGGAATACAAGTATTATTTAACTCTGAGGAAGGAACAATCTAGGACAGGGTCTCTCACCCTCCTCATGCCGTGACCCCTTAATACCTTTCCTCATGTGGTGGTGACCCCCAACCAGAACATCATTATTTTCGTTGCTGCTTCATATCTGCCATTTTGCTCCTGTTCTGAATCGTCGTGTCAATCTCTGAGAGGCAGGAGGTATTTCCATTCACTGGACCACATTTGGCACAAACACCCAATACGTCCACATTGGAATACTGGTGGGGTTGGGAGGGGATTGAATTCGTCATTTGGGTGTTGTAGTTGCTGGGATTTATAGTTCGCCTACAATCCAATAGCATTCTGAACTCCACCAACAATGGGATTGGACCAAACTTGGCACGCAGGACTCCCAGGACCAACAGGAAATAGTGGAAGGGTTTGATTAGCATTACGATTCATAACAGCAGCAAAACTGCAGTGAGGCCGTAGCAACAGAGGTCCAAATGTGCCAAACTCTCAGCGTGGCTTTTGCTTCCACCAGACTGGTTTTAAACTCATTTCCTTGCGAAGTCTCTTTCTTTTCTTAACTGACACTTCAAGGCACCGGCTTGCCTTTTCCTCCCTTCAGCTTCCCCACTGAAGTCGTGGGTTTCTTTCCCCTTCGCTCACGAGCTCATGACTCATTCAAAGAGGTCCAATGGACTCTGTAGTAAACACCCAGGCTGAAGACTTGAACCCCTGGGTCCGCTCTCTCCACACACCAGGACCCAACGTCCACTCTTGCCCACTGACTGAAAGGAACTCGCTCTTTCAATATGGCCGCCCCTCCCAAGTGGCAGTTAGCTCCCGTTTGGCTTCCCTCACTCGAATGCATTCCGACAGCCGGTTCAGTCGCTATGGCAACGCCTCGGCTCAGGCGACACACAAGCTGGCCTGCACTTACATCACAACATTGATTTATTTACGTTATTTCTATCCCGCTCTTATCAGCCCAAAGGCTTTCTCTCAGCCAGTGGCGCTCAACCTGTGGGTCTCTCTCCCCCCAGGCGTTTTGGCCTTCCCCTCCCAGACATCCTCACAACTGGTCACTTGGCCGGGATTTCTGGGAGTTGTAGGCCACGACACCTGGGGAGAGACACACAGGCTGAGAAGCACTGCTCTAAGCTAAGCACACCCAGCTCTCTCGGCCATTCCCTGCAGCCCGTCCCTGGAGATACTCTGGCTTGGCCGCCTCCGCCTTGAGTTGTGCTGAGGCCCAGAACTGGAGAGAGAGCGATGCCAGGCGAGGTCTGAGCAAAGCGGGAGGAAGGAGGCCGAGACTCCCTTGGATGTGGACACAACGTCTCCTGTTGGCACAGCCCAGAATCACGTTGACATTCATAGCTGCCACATCACACGCTGTTTTGTCAAATAATATTTATTCAAAGGCAAGAAACAAAAATGCATTTTTATACAAATTACAATTTTGGGATTTTAGAAAAGGAACCCTTAACAAACACGGAAGCCTGAACAACACACACCTACACAATAAGAGCAAAACTAAGAGAACAACGGATCAAGGAAACTCTTGCCGCACGCTGGTTTTTATCTGCATTTACTCACTTTAAATGCTGTTCTATATTCACTTCCGTTTCTAAACAGAGGAAACTCATTCCTAAAACCCACAATAAACACATGTCCCCTCATTGTCATAACTAGTGAATTAGTCGTAGGTCCCAATCTTGTTCCACAGAGTCCTAGAGTCGGGAGAGACCTCGTGGGCCATCGTCCAGTCCAACCCCTTTCTGCCAAGAAGCAGGAAAATCGCATTCAAAGCACCCCTGGCAGATGGCCATCCAGCCTGTTTAAAAGCTTCCAAAAGAGGAGCCTCCACCACACTCGGGGCAGAGAGTTCCACTGTTGAACGGCTCTCCCAGTCAGGAAGTTCTTCCTCATGTTCAGGTGGAATCTCCTTTCTTGTAGTCTGAAGCCATGGCTCCATTGCGTCCTCGTCTCCTGGGCAGCAGAACACAAAGTTGCTCCCTCCGTGTTTTCCCGAAAATAAGACAATATTTCTTTTTCAAGAAGAGACACTATGGCTTATTTTCAGGGCATGTCTTGTTTTATATCCATGGCCAGGACTCAAGTGTTCAGGTGGAGAGGAGGCGACCCAGGGCTTGGTCCCTCCTTGGATGGGACAGGTGACGCCTTCCTCCTTTCTTACCTCAGTCTTTCCCCCACTTTTCCCACACCCCTTTCCCACCTCCGCATTTCCTTTGTCTAGTTGCCCCCTTCCTACCCCAGTATTTACTACCCCCATTCCCTTGCCCCTCTCTCCCCACTCTCCATCCCAACCTTTCTGTGGTTCCAGCCTCGCAGACCTGGGACTTCGCAGGTCGTATGCGTGGCTTGTCACATCTGACCCCCTAGCACTTGCCATAGCTATACTAAAAAGAATACAGTAGGTGCGTATAAAAAATAAAATGGGGATCTATAACTAACACCGTAAATCTATACAACAGATATAATATACACAAATGCAATGCGATTTTGAGGCCTACAGTAAATCAAAGCAGGACAAATGCAATGCGAAGTAGATATTACAACATAAATCTATGGCAAAGCATGGATATCTATGGCAGAAGCAATGGAAACATACAGAGAGACAATTAAAGTGATCTTACAGTAAGCAATACCATCAACTAGAAAGTTGGCTGTGGAAGAAAAGCAAACCTTTAATGCTTTAATCAATAATTGCCTTTAGAGCATTGTTGCTAGGCAGGTTTAGGCCCTAGACAACCAGCAAAACTTACACTCTCCAAGCTAGCCCCTCCCTCTGGCAAAGTGGGTGTCAGTCAAGTCTGTTGACTAAGCCTATTGGGAGGCGAAGCACCAATTAGAAAGCAAGAGGCCGGAAGAGGCGGCTCCCCAAGAGCAGGGAACCAATTGGAGTGGGAGGGAGGGCCCTGCGGCCAAAATGGCTGCTGTTCCAAAAAACTGTTCACTTTGGGCCTTATTTTAGACCTGAAGCCTGACCTGCAGGGCCCTGACAAGCCATCCACCGGCGTGAGAGAGCAGAAACCAAAAAGAGGTATTCACGCAGCAGCACGCGAGGCCCACCCGGCCTGAGGTCATCATGGGCCTCTCCGCGTGGCTGCGGAAGGCCCGGACTGGACAGCAGCAGTAGGAGCAGCAACAACGAGAGCAGCAGGAGCGGCGGCCGCAGCGGCTGCAGCAGCAGGAGGCTCACAGCTCCTCCTCCGCCTGCCGGAGCTCCCGATGAGACCTTACTGGGCCTCCCAAAGCGAGGAAGGCGAAGGCAAGGAGAAGGATGAAGAGGAGGAAAAGGGGAGATGGAAGATGACTTCACCAGCCCGCAGGGTCCTTCGTGCAGAAGCGCCGGAGGGGCACGGGGCCTGCTCAGCTCTTTCCCTCAGGGAGTCCTACCCCTCTCTGTCTTCGCCCACGCTGTGTCGCTAACTGCCGTTGAGCCTGGTAGGGTGCCTTTTCTGGCTTGCTTCTTGGGATGAGGTAGGCCTTCCTTCTCCAGACCTTGTCCTTACACTTTACTATGGGTTCTCGTTAAGTTGCTCTTCTTTAGGCCTGGGGCCTTTTCTCTGGGACGTGATAGCTGAGGTAGTATGGGTGTGCTGTATCCTGGTTCTTGTAATTTGGTGTCGCGTCTGGCCCTCAAGGGAGTGACTACGTAGAGTGCTGTAAAGATCCTATACCCAGGGGATGCGGATACCTTCCTCTGTGGGAGAGGGCCCCAAAGACTTCACAGACCAAAGTTTCTTGAGAAGGTTAACTGGGTTTATTTTCTACAAGACACAAAGCTGTGGGTGCCTGGCTCTTAAATAATTATGAAGTCCAAAGGCATGAAGAACTCAAAACAGTCTTACATAGTCTCTTTCCTCAGTCTGTGAACGATGGATGGTGATCGCCTCTCCTTCTCTCTCTCTGGTCAGCCGCCATGGATCGTAGACAGACCCCAGCCACTGGATTCCTATAAGGTGAAGGGCAAGTCCTTCCTATCTTGAATGCAGGGCTGGTTGAAGGCAGCGTTTATATTAAAAGGTGACAGGCTGGAGCTGACTGCCCCGCAAACTCATCCAAGCCTCCCTGGTAGTCACTGAAATAAGATAGAGGTTTCCAACCTTTTATAGCCTTTTAAAATTGGAGGGAAACCCTGAGGAGAAATATTGGAGGGAAAAATCAAAGTTGCTGATTGGATGTGACTCTGGGGTGATTTTAAGGAGATGAACCCCTCCCACCCAGGAAAACAACAACCCCAGCCAAAAACTGCAAATAGGCCTACAAGATGGAGGCCTGTTAACCTTGCAAACACATATAAGATGTAATCATACACTTTCAATATGAATAGGCCAAGCTTTGCTTAGGCCGCAATATTTATTATTTTATGCTATCGTTATTAGTATACTTATTTTACACTATAATTACATTTATTGTTTTACCCTATTTACTATTATTAATACATTTAAAATTTTATTCCATTATTATTATTATTACATTTATTATTTTACCCTATTTATTATTATTGGAAGGATACATTTTCACTGAAGGTCAGAATAATGATTTAATCAGAGTTGGACAGTATTATCTTAAATTACAGTTTTATGCAATTATTCAGAAACATTTAACCTATAGATGCCTCAATTAATGTAATTTCATTGGTATCTATTTTAATTTTTACTCTTGAAATTTACCAATAGCTGCTGCATTTCCCATCCTCGGCCTATACTCAAGTCAGTAAGTTTTCCCAATTTTTGTGGTAAAATTAGGTGCCTCTTCTTATATTTGGTTGGCTCATACTCAAGTAGATACGATATGTGCTTTTTCCCGTGTGTGGGTCTTTTGATGGGAATGTAGATTCCCACGCTGACTGAAGCTTTTTCCACATTCTATGCATTTATGTGGCTTCTCTCCTGTGTGGGTCCTTTGATGGATACGCAGAGTCCCACTACGACTAAAGCTCTTTCCACATTCTATGCATTTATGTGGCTTCTCCCCTGTGTGGGTCCTGTGATGGATACTCAGATAACCACTGTCACTGAAGCTCTTTCCACATTTCATGCATTTATGGGGCTTCTCTCCTGTGTGGGTCCTTTGATGGTTACGCAGATTCCCACGCTGATTAAAGCTCTTTCCACATTCTATGCATTTATGTGGCTTCTCTCCTGTGTGGGTTCTTTGATGGGAACGGAAATGTCCACTCTGACTGAAGGTCTTTCCACACTCCGTGCATTTATGTGGCTTCTCCCCTGTGTGGGTCCTTTGATGGCTATGCAGACTGGCACTGTGAGTGAAGCTCTTTCCACACTCCATGCATTTATGTGGCTTCTCCCCTGTATGAATCCTTTGATGGATATGCAGATTGGCCCTGTGACTGAAGCTCTTTTCACATACCATGCATTTATGTGGCTTCTCCCCTGTATGGATCCTTTGATGGATACGAAGTTGTCCACTGTGACTGAAGCCCTTTCCACATTCAGTGCATGTATGTGGTTTCTCCCCTGTGTGGGTCCTTTGATGGATATGCAGACTGGCACTGTGACTGAAGCTCTTTCCACATTCCAAGCAGTTATGTGGCTTCTCCCCTGTATGGATCCTTTGATGGATATGCAGACTGGTACTGTGCCTGAAGCTCTTTCCACATTCCATGCAGTTATATAGCTTCTCCCCTGTATGGATCCTTTGATGGATACGCAGATTTCCACTGTGACTGAAGCCCTTTCCACATTCAATGCATGTATGTGCCTTCTCCCCTGTATGGATCTTTTGATGGGAACGCAGGTCTCCACTCTGACTGAAGCTCTTTCCACATTCAATACATTTATGTGCCTTCTCCCCTGTATGGATCCTTTGATGGGTTTGCAGGCCTCCAATACGACTAAAGCTCTTTCCACACTCCATGCAGTTATATGGCTTCTCTCCTGTGTGGGTCCTTTGATGGATTCGCAGACTGCCTCTCTCACTGAAGCTTTTTCCACATTCCATGCATTTATGTGGCTTCTCTCCTGTGTGGGTCCTTTGATGGATTCGCAGACTACCTCTCTCACTGAAGCTTTTTCCACATTCCATGCATGTATGTGGCTTCTCTCCTGTGTGGGTCCTTTGATGGATACGTAGCCTCGTACTCTCACTGAAGCTCTTTCCACATTCCATGCATGTATGTGGTTTCTCCCCTGTGTGGGTCCTTTGATGGGTATGCAGATGTCCACTCTGAATAAAGCTCTTTCCACATTCCATGCATGTATGTGGCTTCTCTCCTGTGTGGGTCCTTTGATGGATACGCAGATGTCCACTCCCACTGAAGCTCTTTCCACATTCCATGCATGTATGTGGCTTCTCCCCTGTGTGGGTCCTTTGATGGATACGCAGATGTCCACTTTGACTGAAGCTCTTTCCACATTCCATGCATGTATGTGACTTCTCCCCTGTGTGGGTTCTTTGATGGGAATGCAGAGCTCCACTCTCACTGAAGCTCTTTCCACATTCCATACATGTATGTGGTTTCTCCCCTGTGTGGGTCCTTTGATGGGTACGCAGACTCGCACTGTGACTGAAGCTCTTTCCACATTCCATGCATGTATGTGGTTTCTCCCCTGTGTGGGTCCTTTGATGGATACGCAGATTCCCACTCTGAATAAAGCTCTTTCCACATTCCATGCATGTATGTGGTTTCTGCCCTGTGTGGGTCCTTTGATGGGTACGCAGAGCTCCACTCTCACTGAATCTCTTTCCACATTCCATACATGTATGTGGCTTCTCCCCTGTGTGGGTCCTTTGATGGATACGCAGATGTCCACTTTGACTGAAGCTCTTTCCACATTCCATGCATGTATGTGGTTTCTGCCCTGTGTGGGTCCTTTGATGGGTACGCAGATTTCCACTGTGACTGAAGCCCTTTCCACATTCCATACATGTATGTGGCTTCTCCCCTGTGTGGGTCCTTTGATGGGTACGCAGATGTCCACTTTGACTGAAGCTCTTTCCACATTCCATGCATGTATGTGGTTTCTGCCCTGTGTGGGTTCTTTGATGGGAATGGAGAGCTCCACTCTCACTGAAGCTCTTTCCACATTCCATGCATGTATGTGGTTTCTCCCCTGTGTGGGTCCTTTGATGGGTACGCAGACTCGTACTGTGACTGAAGCTCTTTCCACATTCCATGCATGTATGTGGTTTCTCCCCTGTGTGGGTCCTTTGATGGGTACGCAGATTCCCACTCTGAATAAAGCTCTTTCCACATGCCACACATTTATACGGCTTCTCTCCTGTGTGAGTTCGTTGATGTGTAGTAAGAAGACTTCTCCCAGTGAAACATTTCCCACAGGTCATACAATTATGTCGCTTCTCCCCTGTGTGTGATTTTGACAAGGAATTGAGATTTTCCATTCTTTTACCTTTATGATTCAAATATTATGCTAGTAGGTCACAGGTATGTTCTCCTGATTTGCTCTTTTCAGTCTTTCTATTGCGCTAGTCCATTTGAATAAATAAATTACCAAGCCCTACTTTTCACAGCACAATCCTCCCTTTCTTCCTCCTTGAATACACAGCTATGTAGCTTGAAATATAATTTCCCCAACTTATGTCTTGTTCTTGCGAGTGCTGTGCAATTTCATTTCAGACGTCGGGCAACGGGAAGTGTCCTTCACAAGGTTCATTCAGAGGTTACCTGCCAGAGAAATGAGAGGAAAATCTCATCAGGAGCAGAACACAGAAATATCTCATTGAACAACAAGAACAAGAGCTTAGTGCTGTAGCAAAGGCAGGGGAAGAAGGGAGAAAGAGCGGTCCTATTGAGAAGAGCCTTTGCCTGCTGAGAAGTGCTTGAACACTTGCCCAACAAAGAGCGAGCCCTGCAAAGGGGAGAGTGGCCCAAGACTCTCTGGATGAGATTGTTTGCACTGCAGTGTGTTAACCAACCTTTGTCAAGGAAGCCTTCTAACAACATGGTCAGCATAGAAAGGTCTAAAGTTGCAAAGCATGTTCTGTCTAAATCCGCTTCCTCACATCCCAACTCAGAACTTGAGTGACCACCTCTATGGGCAGACCATCCCAAGGGATCTGTCTTGTGAGAAAAATACTTCACTGTCTTGTGCAGATTTCTTCTAATTCAGGAAAATAATATGTTCCTGATCCTCTCTTTCCCTGCAGCGTGATCCTTGCCCCACGTTTCTAAAGCAAGGCACCTGGAGACACTGAGAGCACATTCAGATGCAAAGTTCCTTGACATATTGCATTTGTACAAAACTTAGACCACAAAAGTATGTAACCTCAGTCAGAACAAATGCCAAGAGAAAAAGAAAGGAAAATGCAAACTTTGACACAGAGACCACAAAATCAGAGATAGGGATGCAGAAGCTCAGGGTGGGAGACACTCAGCCTAGCAGCAGTACACGAGAGAGCGGATGTAGAGGAGACGGATGGATGGACCCCCGGGGTGAGTGGGAATCCTGATGTCCTCCAGATATTTCTGCACTCCAACTCCCATCAACCCTTCCTACTCAGAAAGACAGGGGATACTGGGGATTGCAGTCCAGCAACACTGGGGTGGGATGGGAGACATGATTCCTGCCCAGTTCTGCTCAATTCAGTCCATTTTAGAAAGGACACTGGGAAACTTGGACTGATTGAGAGAAAGGCAACAAGGATGGGACAACTTCAAAATTGTATCGGAATGGAAAGTAAGGGCAAAAGTCTGCATTTACTGAGGAAACAATATTGCGGCCAAAACTAAAATGCTGTGCTAAAGGTGATGTCTGTGCTACGGCTAAGGAAGTAGGAGGGAAGCCCTCAAGTTCACTGAATCCACCACAGGCCCCTCTTTGGCCCCGGGAGCCCATTTGCAGGGGTTTCATTCAGGATCACCTGCCAGTTGAGCTGAAACTGGACCCAATTGAAAACCTCAAGCAGGTGCTTCAGTAACACTTGCATTACTACTTTAACTGCCAACAAGGGGACTGGTTGGGCTTGCATACTTTTGCTGGGATGGCTCGGGACAGGCTTCTAATTGGTTTTAGCTGTTTATTTTTAATAGTGCCAATGTTTAACTTTAATCTGTGTGTTTTTTGGTTTTAAATTATATCCTGTGTTGCTTTCATTGTGATCGGCTTTGGGTCTCCTTTTAAGGGAATGGAAGCGAGATAGATATGATGATAGAATCGATGGGGCGGAGCATGCACTTTTGCTGACCGGACCCGATGCAGAGCTTCTCCGTGGAAAAGCGAGTTAAATATAACTTACCCAAGGTCGAAAGAGCTGGAAATAGACTTGAAGCATAGCTAAGAGACTATAGAACAAAATTGCTTACTTTTCTGCCATATCTGAAATAATTGAGGCATTAAAAAGCTATCTCCAAACTCCCGAACGCTTCCTGAGATAAGCAACCACTGCCGCTAGGAGCTGCCAGGAGTTGCCTGAGATAAAGGCCATCTGGCTGTCAAGTGGACAGGGAAACAGATTGCAAGGGACAGAGCCGTTTGGAATGGCTTCAGAGACCCTCAATTCCACCGATTTCAAGCTGGATAAATGGATGGAAATGATCCAAGGGCTGCAAAACTCTATGGGACATATTGTTCGTGAGGTCAAAGACACTAAAGAGCAGGTACACCTTTTACTCCAGAAGCAGACAGGGTTTGAAGCCAAAATAAAATCCCAAGAACAAGAGGTGCACTTCTTGAATCAGAAAGTAGCAGATCTGGAGAACCGTCAGAGACGTAGAAACATTTGTTTATCAGGCATGGCAGAGTACTTAAGTGATAAAGATGTGATCAAATCCTTGAGTGAATGGTGGAAGGAATTTGAGGTGCCAGCTACAGAAGATGACATTGAGCGCGCACACAGAACAGCTTCATGTTAAAAAAGATAGAAAGCAGAAAAAAACAAAGATCAAGGACAGTGATAATTGCTTTTGCCAGAGAGTCCATCTGCTTAAAAGCCTACAAATCCTTGAGGAAAGTTCAGGATTTAAAATATAATGGAAACAAGGTGACAGTCTTTCAGGAATTGGTAAAATCAACTAGAGAAGAAAGAGCTTCCCTCAAGGGTGTCACAGACAGACTCAGAACAGAGAAGATTAAGTACACCCGGGCCTTTCCTGCAACCATCATTATCTACAAAGGAGGAAAAAAACAGACTGCGAGAACTCCGCAAGAGGGAATCAAGCTGCTAAGGGAGCTGAACTTCACTCGTCCTTCACGCGAGAGACACTCAGCTGAAACAGCATCAGATGGTGGGACTGAGGACAATGAAGAAGGATTTGAATCACACTCAAGGCCAGAACATTCAAAAATAGAAGGGCCTCGAGGGAAAAAAAACCCGAAACAACGTGCATCCTCATACAGGC
>JARBWK010000227.1:0-45214 GCA_030556195.1 Anolis apletophallus | reverse complement strand
AATCTCAAAAATGTTCTCAGTATCTCATGAGAAATCTCAGCTTTGCCGTAATATATTCAAAAAAGAATCCTCAGTAGGGAAACAGATGCTTGCTTTGTTAATCTGAAATTGTTTTTCCATATGACAAGTCAATGAAGAGTGTGACCAAGGCTGAAATTTCTTTTTACTGTGAGAACACTTCTGTGCATGATGAATGTGACCCCATTGTAATAAGGAAGCGGTGATAATTATATTACGTGCTTTCTGAATGAAATCCATAATTCCCATTAGACAGCGACACACATATGCTGTTCCATGGCATTCCACGGAATAAAGAGCTACCTGAGTGATGCCACTTGTGCGGAGGTTCATTTTCAATGAGGCAATAGGCCATGCAGCATGTATATTAGCAGCTTTCGAAACTGTAAGCAGTAGACACATAGTAGTAATGACAGCCATCCATCTCACAAATGACAGTGACTGGTGTTGCCCTCCAGTTCCAAGCAACATGAACATCAAAAGCACTCAGTTTCACAGCATCCCCACAGGAATCAGACAAACAGGCCCATATATATAGTCATGAAAATAATCAATCATTTATATGTCTCCCCTGCCCCCTGCTTTTTCAGTAAGCTGAAGAAATCTACTGAAGGAGTATAAATAATTGTTGCTATAAAGCTGAAATTTGATGCAGCTGAATGAAAGGCACATGGACATGTTTTGAATCCTGTGCTATCAAGAACTCTTATATGGCTATATTTAGAGTGCAATTTGGATAGCCTGCTTGGTCGGTCAAGATAAGCACTGACTATTACTTCTAGGGTTGCACTGACTATTACTTCTAGGGTATTCTAAGAGACGTCCCTTATTTTGGCCCTAAAATTTGTGTCCCTTATTTTCAGGCCCTATCCCTTATTTTTGACTAGCAGGACAGGACTGGGCGGGATTGACCAGAGGAAGGTGTGCGCTGCGGTTTCCACGGCAATGCCTGCCCGGGGATTCCAACTCGCAGGGTAGCCTGCGTCCCCGTTGGAAGGAAGAGGCGATACAGGACTTTTTCAAAGTACAGTAGACTAATTAACCGTTACCCAAGGGGAATGTTGGATCATGTTGGATAAAGATAGTTTCTGGTTGCTTGAGAGTTACTCTTAAAATAGGCCTAGCTGTGCATCCCAATACTATACAATGCTATGTATCCCATACTATACTATACCATTAACTATTGACATAATAATCATGAAGATGTACTGTCTTATAAAATTTATTTTATTTTAATGTTTAGACAGTGCACTTTTAAAGTCAGCAAAGTCAAGTACTAAATACAGATGGAGAAAATTAGGTAGTTCTAATAATGTTTTTTCTGCATGACAAAGCATGCAGAAACATACCATGTCCTGTTAATGTCACAATCACCGACTTAGTACTGCCCCTTTAACACACACACGGAGACGTAGCAAAGGCTAACTAATTTTATTGAATATAAAAGGTCCAAAAGACAATTCTCTTGAAGAGATCAAAGAATCAAGCAAACAGCAAAGCTGTAGTCCAATTACAAAGCAAAGTTCCAAAGGATAGTTCCAAAAGCAAACGTGGCAAAAAACTAGGCAAATTCCCGGATTGCCTCGAACAAGCAGGGTATCCGCAGCAATGCGAATCAATATCAAGGCAAGGTCTTGGTCCAAGGCGAAGCAAACTAGGCTCCGTGGTTCACTCCGCTTTCACGCCCTTCAGATCAGACGTGGCCGGAGAACTGAGGATCAGTTCCCACGGGGCCGTTCTTAATTCTTCGGCCGGGCCCCACGACGATCTAGGGCCCGGCGTCTCCAGTCTCTACTTTCCGAACGGTGACGGTCTAGGGACAGATGCCAGCTCCTCCTGCCCTGCTCTATGTCCCTGCGTCTGTTATGGGAACGGCCCCGCTCTTCCAGTTCAGTATCGCTATCTCCTTGAGAAGCAGCCTCCCCCGAACTTTCCCAGCCGCTGGCCTCCATCTGCTGCTCGGCCAGGTCCTGGGAACCTCGGCCGTTTGGGAATTCATAACTATCTCCGCTATCTGCTTCGCTGCCTTCCATCTCCACCTGGTCCGCTCCTTCCCCGGGAGAATGCTCCCACTCGAAATCCCAGGCTAAACTCTTTGCAGGTGAACTGGGCAAAGGCACGGCGGACCAATCTAGCTCTGGGCCTTCCAACTCGTCCTCCGAGTCCCCTTCCGCCTGTGCGGTCCCAGTGGCATCGGGACCCCCGGCGCCTCACCCCCTCCCATTGGCACGAACGGGCCCATGGGTGCTACAGTTAAGAGGGTGTAAGTCAGTTTTTTTTGTGAGTTTCAATCATTATCTTATTCTGTTAATAAAACTATATCTACCTAATGTTTGAGTTTCAAGATTTTAATGAAGTGTCCCTTATTTTTGTGAAAAATCCCGTAAATGTCCCTTATTTCTTATATCAAAAATGGCAACCCTAATTACTTCTGAACTCTTCGAAAACCATATGGCTATAATCTATTGAATGCTGGTCTATCAAAGTAAACTGAAAAGTATTCTGAATGTGGGCATACTACCTTTCTCATAACACATTTTTTAACTAAGTTCAAAGGGACTTTTTCCATAACAGGCATGTATAGAAAGGATGCTGACTTGGCTGAAGTGTGAATTACCTTCTTCAGCTGACGCCTATTGTAATATTTGTCTAAATTTAAATCCAATTGCTAGTCCTAATTTAATAGACAATACAGGTCAGGGGCGGTCCTACAAGATAGGCCAAGTAGGCGGCCGTCTAGGGCGCCATCTGGGAAGGGGGCGCCACCCTGGCCGCATGGGGCACCATCCTGGCCCTGCCGATGTTCCTCAGACAGTGCTGCAGCTGCCTGCTTTTTGACCCCGGCCTTGTGCACTCCGACGCCGCTTCTGGGCATGCGCGGAGGTTTTCACGCAGGTGCAGTTGCTCCGGAGCTGAAGTTGAGTGCAGGAGCAACTGCACATGCGCGAAAACCTCTGCGCATGCCCAGTAGCTCCCTTGCGCAGAAGCCTGTAAGCAAAGCACTCCCTATCGGGCAGGCAGGGAGTGCTTCCCCTTTCCCTCCGCCGCGCGTGCGTTTGCAGAGAAGAAGAAAAGAATCAGTGAAGGAAGTGTAAGTGAAGGGATGAAGGGCTTTCCTCCTCCTCCTCTGTGACCTCTTCTCTCCCTCCTTCCTTTCTTCGGCTCTATTTCTGTCTAGACCTGAGGGGCCTGAGGCTATGAGGAGTTGTGGGAGTTGGAGGCCAAAACACTTAGAAGGAGGGAGGGAGGGAGGGCCCAAGTTTGCCCAGGCCGCACTGCCTGTATTCAACCTCATTTGAACATTTTGGCTGTTTTTCTATTTACATTTACATTGGGATCCTAATTTTGGACTTATGGGAGACTCCTATGAATTATGAGTCGGGTGATAGGTAATATATTCTGATGCATTTACATTGCATTTCTTTTTGATTATTATACAGTTCTGCTTAATATTGTCATACAATATAATACAAATACAATATAACAGAATGATATATTTTATATTACATGTAATATTACAAACAATATTGCAGTATAGTGGTATTGTACAAAATAGTAATATATAATATTTTATTTTACTTTATTTTGGGTTATTTGAGTTTTATAGGAGTCATGAAAATATTTAGTAGAGGATAATTTTATTTAAATAAATAATTTTATTATTTTATAATAATAATATAATAGAATGTTACATTATATTATGTCAATATATTATAATATAATGATATTGTAATGTAGTATAATATAATTATGATATAATATGAGTATGAGGATGGTATAATATATTGTATATACATTGATACAATATAATACTACTAATGGTATTGTGATATTATAATTGTATATTTGTTTTACATGGGGGGCGGCAAAATAATGTTCGCCTACCATTTAAAATTACCTTAGACCGCCCCTGATACAGGTATATGAATGTGTTGCTCATGTTACGGTCCTGTGCCTTTAAATTGACTCCAACATGTGTCGAATTTATCACAAGATTTTCTTTGGGGAGGTTTGTAATTGCCTTCCTCTTAAGATAGTGTAAATTGCTCAGTAGGGGTGGTTGATCCATTAAAAAAAATGTTTATAAACTCGGGGATTTCCATTGGTGGGTCATTATAGAAAGTGTTCTGAAAAAATTTAAATAAATTTCATAAATGAAACATAATTAATAACGAATTTTCGTTATTAGGTCGTTACTGCTTCAGCGCATGCGCAAAGCAGAGAAACAGGACTGGCACTGTAAAAATCACAGGCAAAACAATCCAACATTGTGGAATACAGAGAGTTGGAAATAAAGGATAGAGGGCTCAATTAAACACTCTAATGTAATATCAATCCAAACATCTAATTATGACAAGAACATGTCAGTATCTAAGAGAAATGTATATATTCAATGTTCTGATACTCAAAGCATGTGGTATTCAATGCAATGATGAAGTTATTACACAATAATCGTGGAACAACACATTGTAGAATGCAATGAGTCAAATATGCTCTGGAGTTATATTACCAGAGGAGTTGCCCAAGTTCTGTATCTTATATCAAATGTGCTTGGCGTGGTAGTCCAAACAATGAAGTCTCAAGCAATAGTTCCAAAGCAGTTCATTCATATAAATAAATAATATACACATGAATCTATAAACAAATGCATTGGTCTCCATTTGCATTGAGGTTTGACCATCGCACCTCGCCTGGCTTTTCCTTCCAGTTCCCACTGACTCACGAGGAAACATCCGGCTTTATCTTAATCCCATTTGATTCTTCAATGCTTGTTATCTGCTTTGAACTGGGTTATAGGGCAGTGTGGACTCAGTTAACCCAGTTCAAAGCAGATCTTGCTGGATTTTCTGCCTTGGGTATTTTGGGGTATAGGGCTGTGTGGAAGAGCCCCCAGATAACCGAGGTTTCCCCGTTCACCAGGCTTTCCCTCACAAGTGGAGGGAAAGCCTGGCGAAAAGGAGGAAAGAATCTCCGGCCCCTGGCTGCTTCCAAAGAGCCTGGCGAACAGGAGGAAAGAAAGAAAGGGCGGGAATAAAAATGACCTAATAACGCGCCCTTTACGGAAGTGGCAATCCCGGCTTTGGTTTTGAAACGTCACTTCGGGTTGGATGCTGAGGATCAATATAGGGTCAAAATAATTTCAAATATGAAAAATTAACGGAAATCAAAGTATTACGACCGGAGTTATCCACCCCTATTGCTCAAGCTCACCCTGTGTGTTTCCATGGCTGAACAGGGATTTGAACCCTAATTCCCCAGAGTTCTAGTCCAACATTCAAATTATTGTTCCACATTGGCTGTCAGGAGCTGACTTGCTATTCATCAATTCATTCAATACAACTGAACACTAGGCATGGTTTCGAACCCAAAAATGGCGATTCTAAAATCAAATGGGGGATTTTTGATTAGTAAAGAAAGACTTACAAAAAAATTCCAAAAATTTCTAAATGTAACTTAATTACTAACAAAATTTGTTAGTAGTTCGTATGCCAGCGCGTGTGCATTCCAGATGGTTTTGGCCTACAACTCCCAGAAATCCTAACAGCTGGTAAATTGGCTGGGATTTCTGGGAGTTGTAAAATAAAACCTGAATAAATCACACTGAATTCTAGATGGGACTCTCCAAATAGGAAGGAGGGAGGGAAGGAGGGAGGGGGGTATTCTATTCTTGGAAGCAGCAAAAAAAAGGAGGAGGAGCCCCCCCCCTCGCTCCTCGCTGCCTCTCTCTCACCCCGATCCTGAGGGAGCGAGGGCTCAAGTTTGCCCAGGCTGAGAGGAAAAGGAAGAGGCCTGAGGCTGTGAGGAATGGTGGGAGTTGAAGTCCAAAACACCTGGAGGGCTGAAGTTGGCCCGTCATGAAGCCTCTTCAAGGGTTTAGATCCTGGCAGGCAGAATGGGCAGGGAGAGCCGTCCACTCCTCCTCCCCTGCCAGGATCTAAAGCATCAAAGAGTATTGGGGTGAGAAACCAACCTAATGTATAATAGAATGAATGCTACTGTAAGTGCCTAATATTATAAGTAATCCAACTGGTCATATACCTACATTCCATGCATGCAATAATACAGCAGTAATAACAATGGGTATAAGAAGAGTAAAATTCAAACCGAGTATTCTGACTGTGGTCCCTCCTCAAACTGCAAAAGGCTCTTCTCTGAGCCGGGAAAAGGCAAAACCCGGGCACAGCATTTGCTGCCTGGGTGCACACATACATATTCTTGGGGGATTTGCTGCAGAATCTTCTCTATGAGCCCGGATTCTGCAGCAATCCCCTCAAGAATATGTATGTGTGTGCACCCGGGCAGCACACGCGGTGCCCGGGGTTTTGCATTTACCCGCTCATAGAGAAGAGCGTTTTGCAGTTTGAGGGGGGACGACAGTCAGAATACTGCGGTTTGAATTTTACCTCTTCTTATACCCATTGTTATTACTGCTGTATTATTGCATGTGCATGGAATGTAGGTATATGACCAGTTGGATTACTTATAATATTAGGCACTTACAGTAGCATTCATTCTATTATACATTAGGTTGGTTTCTCACCCCAATACTCTTTGATGCTTTAGATCCTGGCAGGCAGGAGAGGCAGGGAAGCCTGGAAAAATGTAAACAGAGAGTTTACTCAGAAAAATCCACAAAGGAGGGCACTTCATCCAAAGTGCCCTCCTTGCAGATTTACTTGAGTAATCCTCTGTTTACATTTTTCCGGGCTTCCAGCCGAAAGAAGGAGCAAGTTTAGGGCTTGCCTTGCCATAATACTTATTGGCAAGGGAGGCGGGAGGGTGGTGAGAGAGAAGGAGGGTGCCCCCGCTTAAGACCTAATAACGACGCTTAAGAAAATCCTGGCCCCGAAGTTCTATAAAGAAAGTCCACTTCCTGGTTGGCGTTCCAGGTGCGGAAATACTCAAAAGTAGCATTTCTTACGAATTTCTTACGAATCATTTCATTTTCATAACTTTTTTCTCATGCCTACTGAACACATTACATTAATGCATATTCTAAACCTGGCTCCTTCCCAGATGGGGTGAATTACAATTGTATCATACTGGTGAAGTGGATTGAACCTGTAGTATACCATGTCCAGGGAGCATTAGACTGGGGGAGCTGATTTAATAAATGTTGCCCCAGTTTTCAAAAAGGGGGGAAAGATGACCCAAACTATCAGTCTGACATCAATACCAGGAAGGATTCAGGTACAGATCATTAAGGAGGCAGTTTGCAATTACAGAAAAGAATGCTGTGATCACTCAAAGTCAACATGGATTTATATATTTTTTAAAAGCCATGGTAAACGAATCTTATCTTTTCCACCCCAATAGAGTTACAAACTTGATATATACAGGGAATGCTATGGATGCATTCCACATCCATGATGATGCTATCTCAGAGCCCTTTCTAATGACCAATGGAGTGAAACAAGGTTGTGTTTCTGCACCAACCCTATTTACAATCTTCTTCAGCATGATGCTCCAAAGGGCTATGGCAGACCTCAAAGAAGAAGACAGCATATATATACGCTATCTATCGTACTGATGGTAGCTTGTTCAACTTAAGCCGCCTGAGGGCTCGCACTAAGATTCTAAACCAGTGCTTCCCTGGTGGGTGGTGGGGCAATCTAGAGGGGGGGGGCAGGAAGGCTCGGGAGAATTTGGGGGGTGCTAAACCCCTGTAAGGGAGCAGTGGGGGTGGTGGCGTGAGCCAGGCAACAGGCTACCTCCATATCTCTCTCTGTCTCTCTCTCTCTCTTCTTCCCTCCTCCTGCTCCCTCCTCCTCTTGCCAAGCAAGGGATAATAATAATAATAATAATAATAATAATACCTTTGGGGTTCCCTTCCAACTGGTTGAGTCTTATAACAATAATAATGAGTCTTATAACCTATTTAGTGGAACATGGATTCAGTGCAGAAACCAATTTATCAACAAAAAAAGAAACCAAAAATAGTCAATCGCGATGATTTGAGATTACAGCTGACGAAAATAGAACCGAGGATGACTAGATTGGTAGCAGCAGACCAGGTTCATCCTTCTCATTAAGATGATTTCGAATGTTTTAACTTTTTTTGTATTACCTTTCTATTCTGAGTTCAATAAATAGTTTCATAATTCCAAACTTCAATTTTTCTAATTTACAACTTTCTTTATATTTTACGAAAAAGGTAGAAATATTAATACATATATCTTTCTGTTTAATTGCTATTTTAAAAAATTTAAAAATAATTTCTAGGGGGGCGGTGAGTAAATTTTTTTCTGGAAAGGGGGCGGTAGGGCAAAAAAGTTTGGGAACCACTGCTCTAAATTATCTAGTCTGAGAGCTGCTTTTTGCTGACGATGCTGCCCTTGCCACCTATACAGAAGCAGCTCTGCAGCACCTAACATCCTGATTTGCAGCAGCTGCAGAGCTGTTTGGGCTGGAAAATGGAAGTTCTCTACCAGTCCACACCACAGGAAGAACACCATCATCCCCACGTCAGCATAGGCAAATCTGTGCTTAAGTCCGTTCAGTAGTTCACCTACCTGGGAAGGATAATCTCTTCAAATGCCAAGATTCATAAAGAGATAGATCACAGATTAGCAAAGGCATATAGTGCATTTGGAAGGCTTCACAAAAGAGTCTGGAGCAACAAGCACCTGAGGCAAAGCACCAAAATCATTGTGTACAGAGCTATCATTCTGTCTATTCTCCTATATGGGTCTGAAACATGGGTCACCTATCACCAACACCTATGACTCCTCAAATGCTTTCATCAGCACTGTCTTCGCACAATCCTAAATAGACACTGGACCGACTATGTGATGAATGTTGCTGTCCTTGAGCAAGCAGGGATCACCAGCATTGAGGCCATGCTATTGAGAACACAAAAGCACAAGGCGGGGGTGCTTGCACAATACACAAGGGCTAGTAGTCAGAGCAAACCACGAAATTCAAAAAGTACATACAATCCAGTCTGAGTGGATACAGCTATAATAAGCCAATCATATAATCATTGCATTAAGGTAGAAGCATAACATCCACACAATTCCTAGTTCATAATGCATGTTATACAAAATGCGGGAGAAGCTAACAGAATAGGTTTGAAGCATTTATCAATGAACACAAGAGATATTTACACATACTGCAAAGATACAAAGGTAAGACATAGCATGTAACACGTATATATAAGAGAAAAAGCTGACACGATAGATGCTAAACACATATGTGTGAGAACACGCGGTAATACTGGTCTGTGCTATAAGGGTTCAGTGAGAGTACAAAGATAAATGATCACATCTAATGCATATGTAACACAAACGGTTGCAGATAATCATATAACAAAGCGTGTCTCAATGCAAACTGCCAAGGCAGTGCCTGGGGATGCAAAGCGGCAAAGCCGCAGCTTCTCCTCCACCGGTTCAGGGGGGTCCGGCGAAGAATGGGACGCAGTCAGTATATAAATGTGTCCAGTGCCTACTGGCCAATTTAGAGGGTCCACATTCTAGTGTGGGTACTCACTCAGGGTAGGAGACACGCGGGGCAGCTGTGGCGGTCCGCGGTCTCCCGGGCGAAGTTCAATTGGCGTATAGCCGTAAAGCAAACGTCGCAAGCTGCTGCAAACGGGAATCTCGTTGCAAGGATGGCACAAGGTTTCCCCGTGATGGCGGGAAACCTTCACCAAGGGATGTAGCGAAGCACAAAGGGCAAAGAAGCTTCACACCGATGGTGGAAGCCTTGCCAACGGCTCTAAGTGTTGTGGCACCATAGCGTTTTGCCGTTTCGCGTATATCTTGCTTTTTCAGGGCTAGGATAGGGTTGCTACAAGGGCATCAAGCAGTGGAGCGCTCCTAAGGTAATCAATGTGATACAAAGGTCAGCACAGCTAAAAAGCAAGCAAAAAGAGGAACAAAGGCTTCCTTTCCATATACATACCGTTGTAGGTATTCAACAGGGCTTCACAAATGGAAGATCCTGTATGGCTGGGATCAGCAATTAAATCAGGAAAGTGGGAAAAATTTATAGGGTAAAAAGCAGAGCAGGTGATTAGGTTAAAAGGTGGGGAATACTTAATTGGTTGTTAAGGCCGGCTGGGGACTTATATGTATATGCTATGCTTTTAAATATGTGATTTTAACTGCGTGTCTGGTGTTGTAAGTCGCCCCAAGCCGTACGGGAGTGGCAACAGACAAGTCCAAATAAATAAATAAATAACTTGGATGAAGGTATATAGTGTGTGCTTATCTGGTTTGAAAGCCCAGGTCTTCCCTCTGCTTCTAAATGGGGCCTAGAAGAGGAAAATGTTTGCCTAGGAGAGGAGTGTGTGATGGAAAAACACCGGCCTGTGCCCGGCCCTGCGCACCTGGCCCGCAACAAGGATCTAAATAGCCTCATGGGGGGGAATGGAAAGCCGCGTCCAAAATGGCTGCTTTAACCCACTTTGGACGCGGTTTTCCTTCAGTTTGGATATGACCATTAACGAAGCCATTCCAAAATTTTGGAATTTTAATGAATTAATTTTGAAATTTTTCCAAAATTTTTCAGTAGTCAATCATATTCGAAGCGCCAGCACCCCCTACATCCAAAACGAGGTTTGAACCTTATTTATTTATTTTGGATCAACCAGGCCTAGTATCTTGTAGAAAGCAGATTGCACATATAAAAAACTGGAATAATTTTAGGAATGCATAATAGTAGCTTTAGTCACATGGCAAGATAACTTCTCTTTTGCAATCAGTCAATCAATGTGATTTTTAAAGGATGTGCTTATAGACCTTTCTATTTTTCACTGAATTTCACTGAATTTCTTGAAAGGGAGTCATGTAAGTATAGGATTGTATCTTAAACTTTCTGTAATTTGCTCTCAGCTCAGAGAGATCTTGATAACTCACAAAATATAAAAATATATATTAAGCCAAACACAAACATGGGAAAAACAATAGTATATGTTGTAAAACCTGTACATAGGAAATGAATCCATTAACTAACATGAAACAAACTACAAGAAACACCACATTAATTTTGTCTCTTATAAATGATCCCACTAACAGCAGTCACAGAGGTGCATTTCCCTGGGCAACAAGAGCAAGAATAGTCCATTAATGAGGACTAATATTACTATAGAGAATTAAGAGTGATGATTTGAAGTCGATTAGGCAAAGTACGTTGAATAACAACGCAATCACTTATAAATAAGTAACGAAACAAAAATCAAGCATTTCTTTGGCCTGAATCCTATCCGTTAATCCCAGTTAGAGAAGACCCACTGAATAAATGGTTGAAAAATAAGTCAGTATGTAGCTATCAAGGAAGCGAAAAAGGTTCACTATTCTTCCTTGATAGAGTCGGCCAGTTCATGCCCAGCTCAATTGTTTAAGATAATTCGGTCCCTGACAACAATTCCAACTGTCCCAAACGATAGGGGTTTGGCTCCAACAGCTGAGGTTTTTCAGAACTACTTTGCCGACAAGATTTCGACTCTCCGCCGGGACATTCCAGCCACTCTTGATACAGTTAGCGAACTCGAGACCCCGCCGCCACTCGGCGAGGCCCACCTCACCCGCTTCCAACCGCTGGAGCGGAGCAGCTGTCGATAGGTTACTGGCTGCAGCTAGACCAACTACCTGCTCCTCGACCCGTGCCCCTCTGGCTTATTAGATCTTGCCAGGAGGGCTACAGAGCTGGGGAAAGATCATAAATAGCTCCCTTGAGCAAGGAGTCTTCCCAAGGGGATTAAAAGAGGCTATGGTAAAACCGCTGCTGAAGAAGCCGAATTTAGATCCTTGGCTCCCTCAATTACAGGCCTGTCTCAAGCTTGCCTTTTCTAGGCAAAGTAATTGAGAGGGCAGCAGCGGATCAGCTACAGCGGTTCCTAGGCGACACAGCTGGACTTGATCCCTTCAGTCCGGCTTCCGTATTGGGCATGGGACAGAGACCGTGCTTGTCGCCATTACAGACCAACCGCCGCCAGCTGGACCAGGTGGATCAGCCCTGCTTGTCTTGTTAGATCTGACAGCAGCGTTTGATACTGTAGATCACGCACTGTTGACCCACCGTTTAGCTGGCTCTGGGGTTGGGGGGACTGCCCTTAAATGGGTGGCCTCCTTCCTCCGGGACCGGGGACAACGTGTGGAGGGGGGTGGGGAGGTCCCGGGAGACTCCCACTTAACTGTGGGGTCCCCCAGGGGGCCATCCTCTCCCCCTTATTATTCAACGTTTACATCGCCCACTGGCCCAGCTGGCCCGACTTTGGTCTGGAGTGTTATCAGTACGCTGATGACACCCAGCTCCTGCTGAGAATGGACGGCAGGCCAGACTCCGTACCTGATTGTTTCCATCTATGCCTTGAAGCCGTGACTGGCTGCTGCGTGCCAGCCGGCTGAAGGTGAATCCGTCGAAGACGGAGATCCTGTGGCCTGGTCGGCCTGGGCTGGGTGGGTGCCGGTTGCCTACCCTGGATGGCGAGCGGCTTAGCCCATCGCCATCGGTTAAGAGCTTGGGGTTCTGCTAGACTCCTCGCTGACCATGGAGGCTCAGGTCTCCGTGGTCAGCAGGACGTCATTCTTTCACCTCCGACAGGCTAGGCGACTGGCACCCTACATGTCAGGGGCGACCTGGCCCGCGGTAATCAAGCGACGGTCATCTCGAGGCTGGACTACTGTAATGCCCTCTACGTTGGCCTTCCCTTGTCGACAATCTGGAAACTCAAGCTAGTGCAGAACGCTGCTGCTCGCCTGCTGGCGGGATCGCCAGTGAGAGAGCACATTACACCTATCCTCCGGCAACTGCACTGGCTTCCTATTGAGTACCGAATTGCCTTCAAGGTGTTGGTTTTGACCTTTAAGGCCTTATACGGCCTAGGGCCTGCGTACCTGAGGGACCGCCTTACCCCGTACTTTCCCCCGAGATCACTGCGTTCAGATGAACAGAATCTGTTGTTAGTGCCATCAATCCGCTCCTGCCATCTATCCACGACCAGACAGAGAACTTTTTCTGTAGCGGCACCGCTACTCTGGAACTCTCTCCCGGACAGTACCCGAGCTATCTCGGAATTGGCCCCCTTCTGAAGGGCTTGTAAGACTGCCCTTTTTGGCTTAGCCTTTAATTAGGCACACCGGATTAAGAACTATGCCGTATGTCCTCCCATACTCAGTGTGGTGATGTAATGTGTTTTTAATGTGTTTATATGTTCCTATGTTTTTACTGTAGGGCCACATGTTGACATGTTGTGACATGTTGCCCGTTTATACTTGCTGTTATCCGCCCCGAGCCTGCTGGGAGGAGCGGAATACAAAAATGAACAATAAATAAATAAATAAATACTAGGGTTGGGTTTTCGGATGAAGAAATTAAATTAGTTCGTATTAGATCTGTTCAAAATGCTAATTTTGAGCTTTACCGCACTTCTCCCACCAAACCGGAAGTGGACTTTGTTTACCGCACTTCATGGGCCCATATTTTCGTTATTATTGTAATTATTTCAGATGCCCCTCTAACAGGAAATTTATCCCCTCCAAAATAGCTTTCCAGACATTACTCACAATCAAATCAGGGCCTTTGCATGGTCGGAGCCTAAATTAAGTGAAAGGCCTTCCTCCAGGAAGTGAAAAAGGATCCGGAACCATAGAGAACCACAGCGCTACCCCTAGAGCGGCTGGGAGGACTGAGAGGAAAAAAGCCATTTAAACCCCCAGGAAATTAAGCTAGATAGAAGGACAGAGGAGAAGGACATAAGTGAGGCTGAAAGAAGGGGAGCAGGGAGTGAGAAGAGCACGGAGAGAAGAAGGAAAACTTCAGAAAAAAGAAAAACCATAGAGAACAAACGGAGGTTCCTAGAGTGGTTTGGAAAACTGAAGGGGGAAAAGCTGGAGTGAGGGAGTGAGAAGAGCACTAGAGAAGCAAGTCCTAGACCAGAGGTGGGCAACTATTTTATAATAATATTTATAATAATAATTCATTATATTTCCCTGCAAGGGTTCCCCAGGCATTTTATAATAATAATAATAATAATAATAATAATAATTCATTATATTTCCCTGCAAGGGTTCCCCAGACATTTTATTATAATAATAATATTAATAATATTAATTCATTATATTTCCCTGCAAGGAAACCCAGGCATTTTATAATAATAATAATAGGTCCCAGTGAATTGCACTCCAGAGAAGAAGGGAAATGTTGCCCCTTGATTTGCCTGTGCTTAAAACAGTGTCAGTCCTGTTTCTGTAGCAGCAGTTCCCTTTCGTGCCTGGGGGCAGGGGCAGCACGGGGTCCCACTTGCATTAGGGCCAGCTGCAGTTGATGAGGATATGGAGGAAGGGGCTGATGAGTTAGATGGGCCTTCCTCTTCCACAGAGAGCTTGGCCTGGGATGATGAATGGCCTGACGGCTATGCTAGCTGGGAAGTTCAGGTTGACTCTGAGAGTGATGATTCTGATCATTATGAGAAACTAGGTGGTTACGGGTCGCAGGAAAGGATCAGGGAAGCAGTGGAGGATGAGCCCATGGAAGATGAAAGGGAGTTTGACTCTCATGAAGATAGCGACCCAGGTGCTGGGAGGCAAGGACGGAGCTTTGATAGGAGACGGAGTATTGAGTCCAGCATGAGGGATTGGCACCATAGCCTAGAGCGCCAGAGAAGCGCTAGATCCCGTAGCACAGATTGGCGCAGAAGCCTAGGCGCCGGGGGGCCTCGCCAAGGGATTAAGTATAGGGTCCGTGGGAACGGATCCTCAGTAGCTCGGCCACTTCTATTCTAAGAGGAGTGAAGCGAGCGGAGTTCCAGGGAGTCCTTGATCCGCATAGTTTTGCGGAGCCTTTGCCATGTTTGCCTTTGGATTTTACTTACAGACTCTTTACCTTTTGATTGAACTTTTTGATACTTTTTATGGACAATTTACCTTTTCACCTGTTTCCTATTATTCAATAAATAGTTAGCTGATTACCGTCTCTGTGTGTGTGATTAAGGGGCTGGGCCGAGACCCTGCATCATGACAGTTTCCCTGCTTTGGACAATTTAGAACTAATTACAAAATTTTGTAAGTAATAACATATCAAAGAAGAATGTTTTTGATTTTTTTGGTAATTCATTACGTTAAGCATAAAAAAAATCCCCCCCCCATTTGTTTTTAGAACCACAATTTTTGGATTCTAAACCAACCCTAGTAAATACCACTGACTCACTGTGTCTACTGTAGATGGGGACTAGCAATAGAATATAGGCCTTTGTCTACATTTCTTCACAGATAAAGAACTAGAAAACTTTTTTGTGCAATGTTGATTGGAGTTGATAATATAGCGGACCTACATATAGCTATAATACTGCAATTTATATCCCATTGGGGGATTCATTAATGTTGAATTATACAAGAGGAATGCACATTGCTCCATTTTGTTGTAGATTTGCACTGTAAGGTCTTTTATTATTTAGATTGATACATTTCTTCACATGTCTAAACACCCCAAAAGCTGGATCATCTCTGACTAGTGTATGGAGAGTTCAACAATGAATCCCAGGTGCTGCAGGCTATATGAACTTCATGGAGTCACCATACGTCAACAGGAGACTTGCAAGCATGTGTGCGCACAAACACACACAATATGTCTTTGGAAGAAGAAACTATGCACGGTGCCTTACCCAAATATGTCAACTGAAATCTTGTTTCTGAACAATATTTATGGTTCCACATCTCCTTGTTCCAATTCTTCCATAAAACCAGCACTGCTTTACGATGTTTGGCTTCTTCTATCAATCCTCATGAACAAGCTTCATTTAGTTATAACAGCCCTTTCACCAATTCTATTCTCACCACATTTGAATCTCCATTGCCATGCCCATCTTTTCCTCTCCTATCTGGTTTTTTTTAAGATTATACAATTCTTTTTCAATGTCCTGTACTGGGATCCTTCTTTGGCTTTTTTTCACAAACGAAGATTCAGGAAGGACTCATCCCATGCTTTCTACAAGCACGTTTATGACTAGGAGTTTGGATGTGTCCTTCGAGCCTGTTCAATGGATTTTTCTGGTGGACCGCAGCGTGGACAGAACTGGCCTCACCCTTTAAACCAAAGGTTTGTCTGCCGGGGCCTAGCAAACTTAGGACGGTGGCAGCAAGATCCTCAGTTCGTAGGTTTGGTTTGAGTTTCCTTCTCTTAGATCAGTGGTTCCCAAACTTTTTTGGCCTACTGCCCCCTTTCCAGAAAAAAATTTACTCACCGCCCCCCTAATAATAATTTTTTTAAAAAAAATTAATAGCAATTAAACAGAAAGATATATGTATTAATGTAGTGGTTCTCAACCTTTATAATGCCGTGAGCCCTAAATAATGTTCCTCGTGTTGTGGTGACCCCCAACCATATTTTTGTTGTTACTTCATAAATAATTTTGCTACTCTTACGAATTCTTATCCAAATATCTAATATACAGGTCAAAGCGAAGGGGGCAGGGCGGGGCCAAAGAAGAGGGCCACGCGACCCCTCCTAAATGGCCAATCGTTCATCGCCCCCTTAAAGGGGTTCCCCCCCTCCAAATTCACCCGAGCCTCCCACCGCCCCCTTGGATCGTGGTACCGCCCACTTTGAATATCAGTGTCTTAGATGGTTGACCTTACAGGGTTAGAAGAGCACCATCTGCCCGGGTTTGAAATTAGAGTTCCTTCTCCTAGGAGGGTTGCTAAAAGGCTAGAGAACCCATCCTGCCCATTGACGCTCTGTATCAGACTCTTCGGTTGTGACCTGTCTGGCATGGGAGGCTCTACCAGTGGCTATTTTGCCACCGCCAGCATAGCTCACAACTTCATTAGGGTACACAAGCCTCTCCCCCACAACAAGGGGGCGCCAACGGAGAGGTACTGGGATAGAAGGTAAGTAAATAAAGGAGGAGCATACAATATGCACATGAGCACACTTTGGATGTCCATTGCTCAGTGAATATAGTCTCAACATGTAAGGATCAGACAGGATCTAATTTTCCTTAAGAGTCCAGTTTTTAAAATGTAGGTCATTCATCTTTCTGCTCTTTCTATAATAGGTCTATACTAAGAAATACTCTACTTTTTAAAAAATTGAGGAAAAAAACTCTGAAGTTGAAATAGTATTCTGAGTTGTGTCCTGTAATCAGACTACTAATTGCTGCTCTTTAAAAAGATACTTATTTTCACTGTGATTTCTATGCAGTTCATAATCTTGGCTGTAAAGAATATACCTTGCTAATGATAACTTATTTGTTAAAAAAAACCCTTGCTGTGCTATCTAAGCTTGGCAGCCTTTATGCATATGCAAAGCTCTGCTTAGGAAAATGTCCCAATTTCATAGCTTCACTATCAAAAAGAACCCATAGCATTTTTTGCCAAGAGTTTTTTCCCTCCTGCGGTGAACCATATTTCAGCAGAGTAGTCATTCGCTCAATACAGCAGTTGGAAAACAGCCCATGACTCTTTAGAGAGAGCAATGAGGCATGCTGTGGAAGATCTCTCCAGATGGACTGGCAATGCGGACAGCTGCTGCTGATAGCTTTTGCTGTATGGGTTTGGAAACTGTGCACTGCCAATCCTTATATTCCGGCCATTGCTTGGTGGATAATAGTCATAACAATTCTTAGTTTTATTTGCTGCATTAGATCAAGCATTAGACCATACTTTGGCCAGAATAAAGCACTTAAATTGGCAGTAACCTGGAGAGCATAGTTTACTAGCTATTGTCAGACATATTCACAGGGGGAATTTGGTGGAATTCAACTTTGTTTCCTATATGACTAGCTAAGCAATGTCAGAAAGGAGCATGTATGCACCCTCAATTTTGTTTAGGATTGTTGAAACATATAATGTTAACAACCAATATATCATAATTCTGGGAAATCAGAGGTCGAATCCCTACTCAGCCATGGAAACTCATTAGATAACCTTGAGATTCTCAGAACACTAGCAGTTACCCAAGGGCAGTGCAAACTTCACTCAAGCTTTTCAGATAACCAGAGTAGAGCTGTGTAACAATCTGGGCTTTGACCACTTGGGCAGGGAGGACCTTCCAATTTTATATCCCACCGCTGCCACCAAAATAATGTAACAAACTGGGATCCTGATCACTTGGCCATTCTGGTAACGCTGCCACCAACCTAAAATAGTCTTTAGGATTTTTGGTAAAGTTGTAGATAAGCTAGGCTCCTATTCTAAACATGAACTGCTCTCCTCTGATTACTGAGGTGAAATCTCTTCTCCTAGGCTGGGACTGTGGGAATGCTAGAACTGGTACACTCTGTTTGATGTAATGAGGCACACTGGAAGCTTCTCTTTGAAAGTTAACAAATAGAACGTTTACTGAATTAACAGGCAGAGCTTGAAAGGCCCAGATGCGTAACTTGTGAGAAAAGATGTTATTTACAGCTTGTTGGTTTCTGAAGATTGGTTCCTTAAAGCTTAGTTACGATGGTATTCAGAAAACTTAGTTACAAAACTAGACAGTTGGTGTATTGTGCACAACTTGTCTACCTAAATTTCCTCACTCTAATTCACAGACTAGTAGTGAGTAGACCAACTAACTAAATCTAGCTAGTTCCCTGAGAATCCACTCAGGCCTTCAGGAACACCTAACTCTCTTCTAGAGTTCCCTGAAGCTGGCTTCCCAGAATTGTGAGCCAATCTCTAAACCCCTAGAGATCAAAAGCCTGTGTTCTGACTGCCTGTCAGCTCCTCACAGAACTTTTCCTGTCAGCTTTCCAAGACACCCCTGTCTTCAGTGACTGCACACTCTCAACTCTTCTCCATTGACTGAAAAAGCTACACTTTATCCCTCTGAAGATAGCTGGCTCCTCCCCCTCACTCTGAGCCACTCCCAGGCAGCTCTCTCTCCCCCTCTCTGAGGAGGTTCCAAGCCACTCCCCCTTTCCTGACTATCCCTTCTTAACATGGATGCCAAGCTGTTTCAGAGGCCGACCTCACAGGCTTCGGCCTAACAACTGGGTGAGTCTTTACAACCTGTATCCCCATTTGCTCCCTCACTTGTACACCACTCTGTGGGGTCTTCCCAGATGCAGAAGGAGCCTTTCTCCTTCCTCAATGAGAAAGGATGTACCTCCTACCGAATGAATGGGTCTTTCCTTGCAAGTGATTCACATTTTGATGCCCAAGTGGCATTAAATTCTCCAGGCTTTCTACCAGAAGCACAATCCCGCCTCCAATACAAAGACATGTATTCTGATGGAGAAGGAACAGGAACTTGAAGTCACTGTCCTTACTCCCCCAATGTTTGACAGCCAGATGACCAGCATAAGGTCACTCTTCTAATATGTATAGGAGGGGGTTTGTCGTCCCTGAGACACTTGGAAACCTCCCTTAGTAAACCACAAGAGTCCAGCTGAGGTTAAATGCTCCATTTAGAATAATTGGTATAGGAAAGAGGCTAGCAAAATAGTCTATGATGACTTAAAGTAGCACCAGCAAAATAGCAGTAATGTTCAAGGAATGCAGCAATCGATTATAGTCCTTTAGCAATCAGGATCCAAAGCAAAACAAAGTCTCTGTGCCCAAGCGGGTCAAACCCATAGAGTGCAGCAAGCACGCTTGACAGGCAAAATCTTAAGCAAGGAGGCCTCCAGGCCTGTTCAGGAATCCATGGTCTTGAAGTTGCAAAGTTGGCTAGAGATGGGAATGAATTCTAAGACCCAGCGTTTATAGTTCTCCAAGACTTTGAAGCTCCAACGCAGTTGCGTCGGACATCACTTCTCACAAGATGAACCCCAGCTGCTGTTTAGCTCTCCTCAGCAGCAAGGTATGTGATCCCAATTAGCACTGACATCTGTGCAAAGGAGTTGCCCCATCTCCAGGATCCCAGCATCTCCCCTTATCGGCCTGAACAGCAGCAGTGACCTTGGCCAAAGTTTGAACCTGCCTGCTCTGCATCTGGTTTGCAGAAGAAAGACAAGCAGGCATGAATGGCAACTTACTGCCATCATGGCTGTGGTTTGGTTCTAGGGAAACAGAGGCCTGGTGTCTGACAGGGTTGGACTAGTTGGCCCATGTGGTCTCTTCCAACTCTATTATTCTATGATTCTAAGAATGTGGCTGGGTGGCAGGCGTCCACCAGAGACCCTTGCTTCATCAGACTTCTTTTCTTGCCATGACATCACATTCATCCAGGAAACATGGACTGTGGATGAACTCACAATTAATAGATTTCACTCATTTTAAGTTGGGGCAGAGCCAGGGGTTAAACAGGGAAGAGCCAAAGGAGTATTAGGGATTCTAGTCTCTGCCACATTCCATGCCATTCCATGTGGTCAAGGCCGTTCCGTTCGGGAGGGCTGATAAGCTAAGGCGAGAGATTCAAGAAGATGGTACAACTCCCCGGTTAATTGGGTTTACATACCTTGCTGTTGAGACTACCTAAACAACAGCTATTATCCATCTTAGAGAAACTGACACTCGACGCAAGCTACGTCAAAGGGATCAAAGCCTTGTAAGACTATAACTGCTGGGACATAGGATCCCTCTTCATCTCGAGCCAACTTTGCATTTCAAGACCATGGATTCCTGAATAGGCCTATGGGCCTTCCTGCTTAAGAACTTTGCCTGCCCAGCTTGCTGGCTGCCTTGTTTGGATCTGGCCCGCTTTGGGCACAAAGACTTTGCTTGCTTTGAATCCTGATTGCCAAAGGACTATATTCATTTGCTACTATCCTGGGACATTGCTGCTATTTACTGATGCTGCTTTAAGTCACTATAGACTGCTTCCTAGCCTCTTTCCTATAACCAGTTATTCTAAATAAACCTTTTATACCTCAGCTGGACTCTGTGGTTTATCAAGGGAGGTTCCAAGTGTCTTGGGCGCGACAATAGTGTCCTGGATGGCAACCGTCAAGCGGAATTCACCTATCTCTCTGGCTCCAAAATGAGTACTATTGATTATACAACTATTTATAGGGATCTTATCTAGTATACCAAAACTCTAGAAGTCATGCGTAAATTTGACAGTGACCATTTCCCAATCCTCTTTCAATAAAATTCCTTCACTCGGTTCCTTCACAGTGGACTAATATCAACCCCTCCTACTGCCAGCAGGAAGAATCTACTGTTGAGTCAGGTGAACCTCTGTTTGAATCAAAGAGTAATTGAGTTGCAGGCTATTTATTGAGCCTACAGACCACCCTGACATCAGCTAAGACTCCTAATGCACTCCTGGAGAACTACAATACCATCACCCTGGAGCTCCAGAAGCATTTAAGATTAAGACACTAGTTTGACCAGGAATTAGTCAATCTACAAAGAAAAAAACCCACTTGTAACCATCTATCACGCTTATGTATACAGCACTACATTAACAGCTACACAGGACATTCTCTGTAAGAAGAAATAAAACTATCACTATGCTATATAACAAATTACTAGATTGGGTAACGGAAACAGAGGTTGTCAAAAACTGTATGATAAATTGGGCTAAAAACATTGGACACCAGATAAAATTACAAGACTGGCAGCAAATTTGGAACAAAAAAATTAAATATACATATGCTGCTAATCTTAAGGAAAATTGGCTCAAGATTTTCCACAGATGGTATTTGACACCCCAAAAACTCAGTATAATGTATAAAAATAATTCCAACTTATGCTGGAAATGTAAAACGCATGTGGGTAGCTTTTACCATCTATGGTGGACCTGTGATAAAGCCACCAGGTTCTGGCAAAATATCCATGAGGCAACGCAAAAAATCCTTAAAAAGGAGGTACCATTAAAACCAGAACTCTTCCTCCTGGGGCTAACAGACAAGACTATTCACTGGAATGAAAATGAGGATAGAATGTTTACATATATAATTACGGCAGCTCGATTAATATTTGCAACATTTTGGAAATTGGAGAAGATACCGGACATGGACTTATGGCATAATAAAATGTGGGAAATAAGGGACATGGATAAGCTTACCTTTTACCTAAAACAAAGTAATGGAAACCCGATCAAAACAACTGATTGGTCTCCATTTGAAGACTACCTATCAATGTATTAAGTTATTGTGTATGCCTAGAACTACATAACCCCTGATATTGGATAAAGAACGTTAAGGCAGATGCAAAAATCATAGTAGCTATAGTTATTTACATTTAAAATCTTTATGGATTGTTCTTATGATGAAAATCTAAGTGTTCTTGACTGTACATACAAGATTGGAAGTCAACACTGTATTTTAATGTTTTTGTGTCCTTACGTTTTTCCTTTTGTTTTTTCTCTCTCTCTTTTTGCATTTTTTCTCCCTCTTTTTTTAATTTGTCCCCCCTTTTTCCCCCCTTCCCTCCCTTTTTTTCCGTTCATGTAACACTGCATAAATTGAAAAAACTCACAATAAAAATTATTTATATATATAAAAAACAAACAGCTACACAGGACATTCTCCAACAGAAGAGATGCTGCAATAATAATAATAATAATAATAATAATAATAATTTATTTTTAACCCACCCTCTCTCCCCAAGAGGATTCAGAGCAGCTTCCAAAACCAAAATGGCAAACATTCAATGCCATGTGCGGTGACAAGATAAAACAAAGAAACAAACCAATTAAAATAAACAGATTAAAATACACAAATAAAACAGCATTGGCTAACACATCTGCAAGCAACTATAAGCAACTGTTGGCTCACAAGGAAAGGACCTTTTCTTTAGCCTCCCCAAGACTGTGGAACGATCTGCTGAAAGAGCTCCAAGAGCTAAATGAGATGTTGGAATTTAAAAATCACCCAAAGACCTATCTCTTCTGGCAGGCCTACCCAGATAGCTTTTAAACATGAATTTTAAATGTGTGTCTTTTGTTTAATCTCTGTTTTGTGTATTTTAATACATATCTTATAGAAATACATTTTAATATGTATCTTTTATTTAAAAATACCCTTTAATCTGTGAATTTGTGGTATTTTTACTATGTTCATGTGTTTGAATTATTCTGTAACCCACCTCAAGTCGCAAGGAGAGGTGGGTAAGAAATAGTAATAATACTTCTAATAATAATAATGAAAGCTATGAAAAACAATGTCATGGCTCATTCAAGCACATCATAAAATGGAATTAGCCAGCTTCTGGCATATTTATTTATTATTATTTATTTCGTGTTTATACCCCGCTACTTCTCAACCCTCGAGGGGGGACTCGGTGCGGCCTAACAGACGGCAACAATTCGATGCCACACAATACATAGTAAACAACAAGATAAGATTTACAAAACTGGCAACGATGCATGCTGGAAGTGCCTGGTAAGCAGGGGAACCTATTACCATCTCTGGTGGTCGTGTGGACAAGTATCTAAATATTGGAAAGAAATCCATAAACTAATGGAAGATATGACTCAAAAAAACATCGATTATAAAGCTGAATTATTTCTTTTGAACATTTTAGAGGAAGAAGAGTTGGGATCTGGACTTGAAAGATTGTTATTATTTACGGCGACTGCTGCCAGAATTACCCTCGCCAGATACTGGAGAGATAGAAAGGTTCCGGATATGGACGAGGTGCTATACAAGCTATTGGACTTAGCTGAAATGGACAAACTGACTTTGTTACTAAGAAAAGAAACAATAAAATCTTTCGAAGATACGTGGAGCCCGCTAGTACAGTATGTAAAAAAAATAAGAACATTGCCTTAAAGGATACTGGGTTTAAAGGACAGTAAACTACAATGTAGACCAAGGCGCATTGATATTTTGTTACTCTTGGGTGAAGTCAAACCAGTTTGTTTTTAAATGTTTGGTTGTGTGTTGGTCCTTATACAGGACGCCTTTCCCTGTTGTTCAAAACCCTTTCCCCCACCCCTACCCAGTCCCGCCCCCTGCACGTGTGCTCAATGTATGTATCGTTTTATACTCAATAAAAATCTTTTTTAAAAAACAATACATAGTAAACAACAGTTAAAATTAAAATACATTAAAATACACCTAGAATTCAATACATTAAAATACAGTTAATATTAAAAACATCATGTACATTCATCACCATTCAAACAATGTTCCATCCAAAGTCTTAGATCTTAACCACCATATCACATCAAGAGCCCAAAGCCATGTCCAACCCATGGAAGGGCCCAGAGTGACTATTTTCATAGGGCCCTTCCACACAGCCCTATATCTCAGAATATCAAGGCAGAAAATCCCACAATATCTGCTTTGAACTGGGTTATCTGAGTCCACACTCAGATAATGTGGATTTTTCTGCCTTGATATTCTGGGATATAGAGCTGTGTTGAAAGGCTCTTAGCCACATTCACTTCAAAGTGGATTTCTGTTTATGAATTTCAACTTGTGCATGATATTTGGTTTGGACATAATTTGTGAAATATTCATAAATGCCAGTAGCAAATTAAAGATTTGTTTTTAAAAAACTTCCACATGTTTTCCCCCTTATATGTGTGAAAATAAAAGTGTTGTATGTTTTGTTGGAGGAGAGGATCATTAACAGAATCAAGCACTTTTAATATAAGCAGTTAAGAGGCTTCTGTAGATATATCTGTATTTGGATATATGCTTGTGTGACTTGATGCACACATTACTTTTCAGAAACTCTAAATGTAACCCAATGCTCAAAAAGGTACCATCCTTTTGTCCCTAGGAAGTTGCCATGGAAAAGTATGAGGAAGATATTTTATGTGTGTTAGGAAATCTCAAGACAGCATTGAATGTGTAAGGGAGGAAAGGAAATTGAATAGAGCAGGGCTGCTCACAACGTCTATCACGATCGACTGGTCGATCGCGGTCCCAGAGCTGGTCAATTGCAGCTGGATTTCAATTGCAGCTGGTCAATTGCAGCTGCTTCTGCCCCATACGCGGCGCATCTTCCGTCAGGCTTCCTCATGCTACCCCTGAGGCGACTCCCCCGCCTCCATCCTCAGTGTGGCCTGAGGATGGAGGGAGGGAGAAGAAGGAGGGCAGCAGAGCAAAGGAGGGGGTGGGCGCCCGGCCTGTGCATATGCATTTGGAGCGTGCAGCGGCGCGCAAAGACGAGCCACGAGGGAGGACAACCACAAGGAGGCTTTGGAAGCCATTTCCTGCCAAAGCCATCTGTGACTGCGAAGAGTTCATCTGCTTGGCCACATTGATCAGCACTGAATGGCCTTGCAGCTGAAAGGTCTGTGTGCTTTCATTTTGCCTGTTTATATCTGTGGAATTATGTCAGGGTGTCATGCCCCGGCCTGACTCTATAGCCAAGCAAGACAAAAGCCATGTTAACTCCAAGACCTCAGCTAGGCCTGAAAGCAAGCCTCTGCAGAAGCATCTGGTTCAGCCAGCAGCAGGGGCAGTCTAAGGTAATTTTAAATGGTAGGCAAACATTATTTTGGTGCCCTCCCCAAAAAAACATTATTTTGCCGCACCCCATGTAAAACAAATATACAATTATAATATCACAATACCATTAGTAGTATTATATTGTATCAATGTATATACAATATATTATACCATACTCATACTATATTATATCATAATTATATTATACTACATTACAATATAATTATATTATAATATATTGACATTATAATATAATGTAACATTCTATTATATTATTATTATAAAATAATAAAATTATTTATTTAAATAAAATTATCCTCTACTAAATATTCCCATCACTCCTAAAAAACTCCAATAACCCAAAATAAAGTATAATAACATATTAAATATTACTATTTTGTACAATACCACTATACTGCAATATTGTTTGTAATATTACATGTAATATAAAATATATCATTATTATATTGTTATATTGTATTTGTATTATATTGTATGACAATATTAAGCAGAACTGTATAATAATCAACAAGAAATGCAATGTAAATGCATCAAAATCAGAATATATTACCTATCACCCGACTCATAATTCATAGGAGTCTCCCATAAGTCCAAAATTAGGATCCCAATGTAAATGTAAATAGAAAAACAGCCAAAATGTTCAAATGAGGTCGAATACAGGCAGCGCGGCCTGGGCAAACTTGGGCCCGCCCTCCCTGCTTCTAAGTGTTTTTGTCAGATTATTGCATTTTGAATGGCAATTCATGAGTTTTGGCCTCCAACTTCCACAACTTCTCATAGCCTCAGGCCCCTCAGGTCTAGACAGAAATAGAGCCGAAGAAAGGAAGGAGGGAGAGAAGAGGTCACAGAGGAGGAGGAGGAAAGCCCTTCATTCATTCCTTCACTTACACTTCCTTCGCTGATTCTTTCTCCTTCCCCGCAAATCTTGCGGAGTCAAAGGGAGAGGAAGCACTCCTGCCTGCCCAATAGAGAGTGCTTTGCTTACAGGCTTCTGCGCAAGGAGCTACTGGGCATGCGCGGGAGGTTTTCGGCGCATGTGCAATTGCTCCTGCGCTCAACTTCAGCTCCAGAGCAACTGCCCCTGCGTGAAAACCTCAGTGCGTGCCCAGAAGTGGCGTCGGAGCGCACAAGGCCGAGGTCAAAAAGCAGGCAGCTGCAGCACTGCCTGAGGAACATCGGCAGGGCCAGGATGGCGCCCCATGCGGCCAGGATGGCGCCCCTTCCCAGATAGGGCCCTAGGCGGCCGCCTACTTGGCCTATCTTGTAGGACCGCCCCTGGTCAGCAGTCAAGGGCAGGCGCAGCCTTTCTCCTTCCGAGGCCAATAAAAAGCGCGGAGAAAGCAGAGCCTGGTTGCCTCCCTTGTCTCCAGGTGCAGATACTAATGAGCTGGCATACCTTCCTTCTTCAGGAGGCATGAGAAAGCCAAGCTGGCAAACTGTCTATGGGAACGGGCTGCGTCGAAGTCAGTGCCTTCAAGATCAAAGCTTTGGGGGGAGGCTATTTAAGTTGGGTCCCAGAGATGGTCCGCATCTCGCCCCAATGTTAAGCTTCCTTGCCGAGCTCCACAGAACTCAAGCCTGGGCCGTTGGGCCTTCAAGTCCTTGTACTCAAGTATTTGCCAAGCCTTTGATGCCAAGAACTTATCCTGGATTTTAGCCCATTGGGGCATCAAGACTATTTCTGCATTTATTGATCCTTTTACTCTTTGGACTATTGCATTGCAGTCCCCTGATGCTGGGGGCATCAATGGACTATATTTTTATCTCTTTTATTCTTTTCCTTTATTCTAAATAAAGCATTTAATCACGGCTGGTCTAAAGTGGTTTACTGAGGGATCCTTCAGGTCTAGGGTACAACTCAGGGTGGGAGAAGGAACTCTTGTCTGGATGCATTTTTGAATGTCCCATTGGCCACATTGATCAGCATTGAATGGCCTTGCAGCTGAAAGGTCTGTGTGCTTTCATTCTGCCTGTTTATCTCTGTGGAATTATGTCAGGGTGGAAGAAGGAACTCTTGTCTAGATGCATTTGATGAAGTGTCCCTTATTTTTTGCAAAAAATCACGTAAATGTCCCTTATTTCTTCTATCAAAATATGGGTAAATTGGGGGGACTTCCGGGACGAAGATGGCGGCAGGTCGGGCACTTTAGGGGCTCCTGAAGTGCCTCCGTCTCCTCAGGTCGGAGGGCGATCGGCGCCTCCACCCACGGACACAGAGGTGTCCGGTGGGATCGCCAGGCCGCTGGGCAGGCTCCGCTGGCTCCAGGGATCTCTCCCCCCTCAAGAGGGAGAGGTTGCGAGAGCCCGGGTTGCCGCTGCGGCGTCGAGCGGGCCGAGGAGAGGGAAGCGGGCGGCGACCCGCATATACTGCCGGCCCTGTCCCCCCCCCCTTTCACCAACGGGCGGAGGGAAGGAGAGGAGGAGGAAAACAAGGAGGAAAGCGGCCGTAAGTGGGGGGAATCCCTGGATCGCGGCGAGAGAGGGCGACGCCATTGCTGAGGGGGGGGGGGGAAGTGCGCCCCCCCGGCACCAGAGATCCACGCAGCCCCACAGACTCCCCCAGCGCAGCAGGGATCGAGACCAGGGTAAAGAGGGAGAAGGCCCAAGCAGAGGGGACAAAAGAAAACTCTCTTAAAAAAAAAAGGGGAGAAAAAATTATCCCAGGCAGCAGGGGAGCCAAGATGGCGGGCATCCCTTCCTAGCCCCTGAAGAAGACAAGCTGTTTTTTGGCGGGAGCGCCATTTTGAAGAGGGAAAAAGAAGAAGAAGAAAAAGAAGGCAAATAAAATAAAGTAAAAAGGGGGATAAGGGGGGAAAAAAAAGGAAAAAAAAGGAGAGCAAGAACAGACCCTCAACGGGGAGGCAAAGAGGGGAGGGGGCAGAAGGTGGAAACCACCCACCCACCCAATACAGAAGTGAGGAGAGGAGGAATCAGAAGAGCAGGATAGTAAAAGACAGAGGGAAGGGAGCAAACCATCGGGTGGGGAACAAGAAGCAAAGATTGTGCAAAGAAAAAGGGGGAAAAGGACAAGCCCCACCGCCTCTCAAATCCCCACCTCCCCCCCCCCCCACCCGCCCCAGAAAACAAGAACACCTCATCGTTGTGCCTCTGGCTGCTGTAAACACAGCTTCAACATCAAAGGCAAGTCACATTCACCCTGTTCTGTGAGAACGTAGGGGAAAAGGCAACGCAGCGGACGCCAACCAAAGGGATGCGACCATCTGACGCCGTAACGAACAATCTCAAAACAAGGGAAATGACAACCCCGAAAACATTCAAGGACGCCAAGGGCGTCCAGAAACGACTCGCCAGCAATGAAGAATCAACTCTAAAAGACATTCTGAAAGAGTTGCAGAGACTTTCTGAGAAGCAAGAAACGACGCAACGGAAAGTAGACGCAGCGGCGGCGAAACAAGAAGCGCAGCACAGATCCGTGCAGGAACAACTACTGGACATCAAGTCAGATCTAACGAAAGAACTGACCAGCATGAGGGAAGAAATTCACTCAGCCAGGCAAGAGAATGAAAAGATCATGTCGACACAAGAGAGGATGCGCAAGGCTAGAGCTGGTCCAGGAAAGAATGGCACAAGACTCGCTGGAGGCAAGTCTCCGTTTCAGAAACCTGCAGGAAGAGTCGCAGGAAGATATACAAGCGATCATCAGCAAACTCTCCTCTACCATCATAGGCAGAGAGGAGGGGGAGATGTCTCAAGAGATAGACAAAGCGTACAGGGTGCCTTCGACATATGCGAGGCAGAACAATGTGCCGCGGGACATAGTGGTTCAGTTTTGTAGGAAGAAGGTCAGAGATGAGGTGCTGCTGAAGCAAAAGGAAACACGACTCATGCCTAAGGGCGTAAAGTCATAGTGTTGAGAGAATTTACAGCATCCTCCATAAGCAAGAGGAAAAATTACTCCTTTCTAACAGAGGAACTAAAAGCTAGGAAAATTAGATTTCGATGGGAGAAGTCGGAAGGAGTAATGGTCACCTTTGAGGGACAAAAGCACTGGCTGACCTCGGTACCCAAGGCACAAGCATTCTACAAGAAACTTCAGGACGAGCCTGGCTCAAAGACCCCTTCCAGACCTGGTCAAAACGAACAAGTAAAGAAACGGGCGATTCTCCTCCCCGAATAGGGAGCCAACTCTCCCGGCTCGAGAACCCCGAGGCCGGACAAAAGGCGCGACGGCAAAAAAACCTGATACCAACACTGACGAACCGGACAACACAGAGGAAATGCAGGATGTATGATCCGCTACTACAACTGCGGTGTTACTCCAACAACGTCAACGGTCTGAACTCGCCGGCAAAACGGAAAAAAACTTTCAACCAGCTGAGAAAGAACAAATATGACATCTTGGCCCTGCAAGAGATTCATATCAAAAAGGCTCACGAACATCATCTGGCCAACAGAAATATGGGAACGCTGTTCTGTTCACTAGCTAACGAGAAGAAAAGAGGGGTAGCGACGTATGTCAGCGACAAACTACCAGCCAAACTGGCATTCACGGACCAGGAGGGGAGAATCATAGGAGTGAAAATTGAGGTGGGAGTGTCCCGGCTCCTGGTCTGCAACATATATGCCCCGAACGGCCCTAAAAATGACTTTGTGCGGACCT
This sequence comes from Anolis apletophallus, assembly GCA_030556195.1. Lineage (NCBI taxonomy): Eukaryota > Metazoa > Chordata > Lepidosauria > Squamata > Anolidae > Anolis > Anolis apletophallus. The sequence continues at coordinate 15,332 of JARBWK010000227.1, read as the reverse complement.
TCTTGAAGTTGCTGGAGGAGCAGGATTATGATAACCTGATCATTATGGGCGATTTCAACGGAGTCCTGGACCCCCCAACTGGACAAAACGCAACCAAGTAAAACGACTAAGGAAGCAAAACAAGGCCTGTCCAGCACTCTCCCTAAGGCCCTTTTACGGCTCAAAGCGGACCACTCCCTGCAGGATGTTTGGCGGCTCCACAACCAAGGGGAGAGAGATTACACCTACTACTCGCACAGACACCAGAGCTGGTCCAGAATAGACATGATCTGGATGTCGAACGCCTTGGTGCCAAGAGTCTCCCAGATAGCAATACAGCCAAGGGATATATCAGACCATTGCCCAGTTACAGTAGAACTCAACCACAAACCCTCAACAAGGCGTTGGAGGCTTAATGACAACCTGCTTAAAAAAGAGGAAGACGTACAGAGGTACAGGGCGCTGGTAGCAGACTACTTTAGGATCAACGACATCCCGGAAACAAAACCGGAGGTGGTCTGGGACGCCTGCAAAGCAGTGCTCAGGGGACATTTCATACAACATAGTGCGGGCAGGAACAAGGCGAAGAGAAAATCTCTACAAGATCTCCAAAATAAAATCGCCCAGGAGGAGTCCCAGCTGAAAAAGCACCCAGATGATCAAGCCGCTACCATTGAGCTTGCTTCCCTAAAAGCACAGAAACACCATTTGGAACTGGAGCAAATCTCCAATGACCTCAAATTTTTGAAGCAAAGGCATTTCCAGAACGCCAACAAACCGGGAAAATGGCTGGCGAACAGGATCAAGAAGAAGAAGCAAATGAGGTATATCACAAAACTCAGAGTCGGCGACAAACTGGTCCTAGGGGAAGAAGAAATAATGAGGGAATTTCACACCTTCTATTCAGACCTGTACGCCAAAGATGGAGATAAATCAGGCGATATCAAACGCTATCTGGAGACGCAACAGCTGGGCAAGATACCAAAACACTTCAGAGATATACTTAATGGGGGAGTCACCGAAAAGGAGATAGAAGCAGCGATTGGGAAAATGAGCACAGGCAAAGCCCCAGGGCCCAGATGGTCTCACGGCCAGATTCTACAAGTCCATGAAATGTGAGCTAATTGCCTTCCTGAAGAAGATCTACAATAGAGTGCTCACGGAGGGAGTGGTTCCGGAATCCTGGGGGGAAGCAAGTATGGTTCTCATACACAAGGAGGGCACGGAAGAGACAAATGTGGCCAATTACAGGCCCATATCACTTCTCAACACGGACTATAAGATCCTGGCAGCCATCCTAGCCGAAAGAATGAAGCTCTGGCTACGTGACTGGATTGCACCAGATCAAAACGGTTCCTCCCGGCAGACAGGCCAAAGACAACACCAGGATGGTCGTGGATCTGATCCAGTATTACGAATCAAACCCCAGAAAGGAAGTGGCCTTCCTCGCCCTGGACGCGGAGAAGGCCTTTGACAACCTGAACTGGGACTTCCTCCAGCTACTCATGTCAAAGACAGATCTGGGCCCCCAATTCCAAAGAGCCATCGGGGCAATATACAAGAGCCAATCGGCAAGGATCTGGATTAATGGACGGCCTACGGGAAAGCTCGCCATCCAAAAGGCACGCGGCAGGGTGCCCCCTCTCGCCACTGCTCTTCATATTCTCCATGGAGGTCCTCCTAAGAGCCATTAGAGCCAACAATCAGCTCGCAAGCCCAATTGTGGGAAGTTGCACAATTAAAGTCAAAGCGTTTGCTGATGACGTAATCTGTTTTATTGAACGACCTGTAGATACTATCCAGACCTGGCTAGCAGAAATAGATAGCTTTGGCTCCGTGGCAGGCCTAAAAATCAACAAAGCAAAGACGAAGATTTTGACAAAGAATATGTCCAGGAAGCGTCAGAATGAACTGGAGGAGGCCTCGGGTCTCCAAGTCAAGCAATCAATAAAATATTTAGGAATCCACATTTCAGCCCAGAACTGTCACTTGGAAAAAAACAATTACGAGGCACTGTGGAAGAAGGTCAAAAGGACCTAGACGGCTGGAGAAGTGCCAACCTCTCGCTCATGGGCAAGATAGCGGTGATAAAGATGAATGTGCTTCCCCGACTACTCTATTTGTTTCAAAACCTGCCAATAATCAGATCCACGAGCACCTTGGACAACTGGAAAAAGGACATTCTCAAATTTATATGGGACTCAAAGAGAGCAAGGATAAAATACACTACACTGACGGACAGAAGGGAGAGAGGGGGTCTGGACCTGCCGAACGTGAAGTTGTATTACGAAGCATGCGGCCTGAGCCATATAAAGGACTGGATCAACCTAAAAAACAATGAGCTATTGTCCCTGGAGGGTTTCGACCTCCACACAGGATGGCACAAACATTTGTGGTACGGAGAGAGGAGGTCGAAAGAAGACTTCAAGAAGCACCCAATAAGAGCAAGTCTCATGAATATATGGGATAAATACAAGGGGAGGTTCTTCCAAAAGACACCACTATGGCTGTCGCCCATAGAAGCCAACCAAAGGACCGTACTAGGGTGGAGCAAATGGCCGACCTACGAGGAAATAACGGTCAAAGTAGGGAAGAAGAGGTGCCTGAAGTCGAAGGCACAAATCCAAACACAGTATAAATCCCTCACATGGCTTCAATACTTAAGCATCAGGGCGTGTTTCCGAAAAGATGACCAGCTGGGGTTCGCAGAGGACGACCGACTATGGAAAGCACTTCTGACAAAAGAGACGAAGCTCATCTCAAAAGCTTACTTAAAGCTCCTGGAGTGGTCAACAGAAACAGAGCAGGTGAAGGCATGCATGATCAAATGGGCTCAGAACGTAGGTCGCGCAATCAGCATGCAGGAGTGGGAAAAAATCTGGAAGAAGAAGATAAAAATTGTGTATGCCATAGACCTCAAGGAGAACTGGTACAAAATGTTCTTCCGATGGTATATGACCCCTCACAAGCTGGGTCTGATGGACAAGAGCGCACAGACCAAATGCTGGAAGTGTGGAGCGCAGGTCGGCACATTCTACCACATGTGGTGGACGTGCCCGGAGGCCTCAAAATACTGGAAAGAGGTACACATCCACACTCAGAAGATACTCCAGACCACTCTGGAAAAGAAACCAGAAGCCTGCCTGCTGGGGATGGTAGACGAAGAGGAGCTGGCGGACAGAAACGCTGAACGCCTGTTCATGTTCCTATCCACAGCCGCGAGGATGGTGTATGCGAAAGTATGGAAATCGAAAGAAACACCCCGGATTGAGGATTGGATAACCAAGGTTCAGGACATTATGAATATGGACAAATTATCATACTACATAAGTGAGGAAGTAGGAAACGGTCTGGTCAAAACGGACTGGACACTCTTCAGAGACTACCTACACACCAGATCCGCCCAGCAGCACTCCCAAGTCGCCAAGTAGGGAAAAGGATCCAGAAGACAACAACTGGTTTGAAAGCTAAAGTGCTGCTCTTCCTCGCCCCCATGAGCCAAATGACATCCCTCCGCAGTCTCCCACCTCCTCCTCATACTGCTTGTTTACATGGGAGCATTGAAAGAACTAGACAAAGGAAACGGCGAGTTCAGACCAAAGTTTTGACTACCCTTCCTCCCTCACTGTTCCTCACCCCCCCACACTCCTCGCCCGCACCCCTCCCCCCCACCCAGAGACCCCCTTCCCCCCTCTCTTGCGTCCCTCACACCCACCCCCTTCTTTTTTTCCTACTCTCCTATACCAAAAAACTGTTCCACCTCTTTTATTGTTAACCGAAAATCCTTGAATAAATACATTGTTTAAAAAAAAATATGGGTAAGTTGGTTGTTGGTTGTTTTATAAGTAGCTCGCATGCTGAAAAAGTGTGAGCACCCCTGGAATAGAACATCTGGAGAGAGAGTGATAAAAGCCACCAAATAGAGAAGAAATGGAAGATGGAACTATAGCTAACCCCCTCAAAACATCAGTCATCCAGGAGAGAATGACAGGGTGAGACCTGTAACTGCATTCCAACCTAGATCAACCTCAGACTTTAAGTAGGTATCTGTGGATAAGTAAATATTCTATTCTCATCTATTACAGGGGGTTTTGTTTTGAGATTTAAATTGTATAGTTAACCGAACCCGTCCTACTCATCATTTTCCTTCTTGTTCTCATCATATACTTTTGCTAGCACATCTCTTGGACTTTCACTCGTTTTTAAAATTCCATTTAAAATCATAATAGTGCTTTTGGGAAATAAATAAAATGCAAAAACCACTACATACAACTGAATTACTTACATTTTTAATGTTCAGGTAGAATAAATAATTGTTCCAGAGAGAACGATCCCATGCAAGTTCCAGTAGATATGCTTGTACATATTTCTGCATAAAATAGAAGTGGTACTTTTAACAACTGCTTAGGTTTTCTTTTTTTAAAAAACAAGCAAACACAAAGATCGATTTATCTAAGACCAACAAATTTGTTATTTCTACTACTTCCTTGGCTTTTCTTCGCGAACGAAGATTCAGGAAGGACTCATCCCACGCTTTCCACAAGCGTGTTGATGATTCGGAGGTTGGATGTGTCCTTCGAGCCTGTGCAATGGATTTTTCTGGTGGAGCGCAGTGTGCACAGAACTAGCCTCACCCTTTAAACCAAATGTTCGTCTGCCGGGGCCTAGCAAGCTGGGACAGTGGCAGCGAGGTCCTCAGGTCATTTGGTTTGAGATCCTTCTCTTAGATCAGTGGTTCCCAAACCTTTTTAGCCTACCGCCCTTTTTCCTTGTCTAGATGGTTGACCTTACAGGGTTAGATGAGCACCATCTGCCCGGGTTTGAAATTAGAGTTTTCCTTCTCCTAGGATGGTTGCCAAAAGTCTAGAGAGCCCATCCTGCCCATTGACGCTCTTTGTCAGACCCTTCGGTTGTGACCTGCCTGGCATGGGAGGCCCTACCGGTGGCTATTATGCCACTGCCAGCATAGCTCACAACTTCATTAGGGTGCGCAAGCCTCTCCCCCACAACAAGGGGGTGCCAACAGAGAGGTTTCTACTACTACTCAAGAGCTATATAGCAACAGGAATAACTCTTGATGAAATCAGAAACTGCTGTATTAACATAATGCATAATCTATTATATAAAGGAGGTCCCGTCATGGAACGACCCGTCCTAGGCAGAGAAACCTTACAAGGCAGAGACACCAAACTTGGCAACAAAAATAGGCCTCAGGCAAGGTAAGTTTTAGCAAAGGAACTTTCCCCAAAACCTAGAAGGCCCCCAAAACAACGATACAAAAAACCTACATTTCCCAGGGTCCTCTGCGGCCGCCAGCCAATCTCCCAGCCTCTACATTCTGACAACATGATTGGTTGCCAGTGAGGGAGTATTTGCATAACACCTCTATTGGCCAGCCAACATGAACATTCCGACCCTATAAACTGGCAGAGGAGGATAAGGCAAAGGCCTGAGGCAGTCGCCAACACGAACACCCAATTCACTTCCCACAGAAAATTTAAACCCCTACAAATCACAGACCATGCCCAAAATTGACAGTAAGGCTTCATTAACATGATTTTCCTGACTAGGCCTCACTTAATGGGATCCTGTTTAAGCTCCTAATTGACAGTAAGGCTTCATTAACTTGATTTTCCCGACTAGGCCTCAGCTCATGGGACATTGTGTATGGCCTGAATTTACAGTAACCTACCTCGGCACACAGAGCCCCTATGACCCACTCTACATTCTACTGCAGTTTGGAGGAGGATGGACCATGGATGATGGGATTTGATGTACCTCCATGGATTATGGGATTTGTAGTACTTTCAAACCCTTCATTCCCCACAGACCACTGTGGCCCAGAACCAAGACCGATAAAGACCCAACTTGGCACACAGTGCCCCCATGACCCACACTCCATCCAACTGCAGTTTAGAGGAGGGCACACCATGGATGATGGGATTTCAAGTACCTCCACTCACTTCCAAAGTACCCCACCCACACAAGCATCAACCTCTACATCAACACAGCAGACGGAAAGACAAAAAACATTGTATATCCACAAGCTATGCAGAACGCCAGCAACACCACACACCAACAACTCCACAGGACTTTAACATCCCACCCACCAGAACAACCCACAACGACACAGCCATGACCCCACCAAGACCATAAGTAACATCAATTCCAACCCTTACATACTCAGACTTTCTCGCATCTCCTAAATAGGGCACAGCAACGCGTGCCGGGTACAGCTAGTGTACATTATATTATGTGTGAATAACATTAACCGGATACGCATGAGCAATCTGGATACAGTAATTGGCAATTTTGATTGGTAGCATTAGGATCTGTCCATGCCAAATATAGATAGATTTTCATGAAACCGTCTTTACAACTGAAAAACCCAAATTTGGGAGGAATTAAAGAAGAATGGGAAGGAAGAACAGCAAGTCCTGAAACAGAAAGTGTGTTGTGATTGCTTGCTATGGCTTTAAGCAGCTTTGAGGTCATTACAGGACATGGAGCAATGAATTCAAATTGCTGGAGAATAGATTGCATCTAAATATCAGGAAGAACTTACAATAAGAGTTGTTCAGAAGTACAGTTTGCCTGTCAAAAGTGTATTGATGTGTTTTCTTGCATGGCAGGTAATTGGATTGGTTGGCCTTCATCACATCCCGCCTTTTCAAAGCAGCAAGTTTTTAATTGCAGAATCAGGTAATGATACAGGAAAATATGAAGTCAAAAGCAAAAAATCAGACATTTTGTCACAATTACTTTTACCTACTCAAGAGGGCTTTGATATACAGTGAGGGGCTATCATGAAATGCTCAATTGGCTTTTTCAAACCGGGAATGTAGCGCAGTTGGCTAAGTGTCAGCTGCATAAGATCTCTCTGACCAATAGGTCATGAGTTCGAGGCCTAAAGGTGGGAGCTCGACCTTTAAGTGTAGCCTGCTGTCGACCTTTGCAGCCTGAAAAACAGTTGCATCTGTCAAGTAGGAGATAAAGGTACCACATTAAGTGGGGAGGCAATTTTTGACTGAATTATGAGGCCATTAAAGAACTCCAGGAACACTGAGAAATGCGGAAGGAACAACAAGGGACGATGGAAACGCTGAGAGATGAGGAGTGCATCAGCTCCCCCTGGTGGCCAGAGTTTGCCTCTGTTCATCTATATGTTCTGTATGTGGAAACGGCAGGGATTGTCTGCTAAGTATGTGTACCTGTAATCCGCTCTGAGTCCCCTTCGGAGTGAGAAGAGCGGAATATAAATAAAGTGTATTATTTATTATTATTATTATTATTAGTGTGTGTGTGTGTGTGTGTGTATAGTAGCAATGTTTGTGTGTTTTGATTGTGCTGTGACTCACCTTGAGTAAGAAATACAATTATTGCTGTTGTTGTCTCTTCCTGCTCTACGATTCTATGATTTTATGAATTCTGGAACTGGTTTGAGGCCACATGCTGTGGTGAATGTAATAATCATCTTTCAGGTCTCAAACCTGCTCCAGACATGCCAATCTCATCATCAACACAGCAAAGCCAATTTTGCCCAAACTGGATCCAAACCAACCTAAGTGGTCAGTGTAGATGTGCTCTTGAAAGTTCCTGTTCACAGAGTCGCCATAAATCAAAGTCAACTTAATGGTAGGTAACAAGAGCAACCAAAGTAATGCCATATCATATCAACTGAAAATTGAAAGCACAACAGGCAATATGTATTCTCAGATGACTTCTTTAAAATATCCAAGTAGTGTACCATGGAAGAGTTTCACAGAATATTTCTTCAGTTGACTAGATGTTCTCATAATATAATGAAGCACAAGAAATCAGAGTATCAACCTTGTCATTGCAATTCCTCATGCCCTGTTTATTGTCTCCTGGATTAGCAAGTGAAGTTGCATTTCCCAGGCACATTGCCATAGGCTAAAAGTTTTTGAAGGAGTGCACTCACAAATGTGGCAGATGAAATCACAATATGTCATGAAGAACATTGGCCTTAAATACTCCTAGAAGACTAAACTTCCTAGTGTCATGGGGCCTTCTGGTTTCTCTTTAATTATTCAAGCAACATTATTTATTGATTTGATTTCTTAAATGTTTTGTCCCCTTTTCCCACCAGCTCATGTGTCTAATAGCAATTGCACTAAAACAATCAATTACCATTAAACAATACAATGCTAAGTTTTTTTAAAAAAAAATGAACACATGAAAATTAGCTGAATTAAACATTAAGTAAATCAGTACAGCTACCAGTTAATTAAAACTAATAAGAACACATTTCTAGAACAGCTTTGTAGATAGTTTTGCAGGTCATTTCAAAAGTGTTTGGAAACGGACTCAGGGGTATCTGCACTGGGAATGTGGTGCAGCTGGCTAAGTACATCCAATAAAGACACAAACCAGGTAAATAGCGTATAAAAATATCCTTTGAATATTATTATGGGCAACACAGAGTGAAATTATTTCATAGCAGACAGACCATAGCTTTTCAGTGAAACATACATATAGTATAAACCGGATTATATCCGAGATCACAGTAACATAGCAATGACAGATCGCAACTATACAAATATGGTAGTCCCAAAATCATTAAATCAAAACTCCAGTGTTGAACAGTCCAGACATAATAGGAAAATAAGGACAAAAGGAGACTGCGATTTATTTATTTATTTATTTATTTATTCGGGTTTCTATGCCGCCGACTCCCAAAGGCTCGCGGCGGCTTACAAGAGCCGAAGTGTAGCACAGCAGTTCTCGTTCGTGCCTGGAGGGCAAGGAATAGGTCCTGGGGTTCCCTTAGCATTAGGGCCTGCAGCAGCAGAGGTGGATTCGGAGGATGAGCTAGATGACTGGGGGGAAGCACAGGGCCCTTCGGATGGGCCGCAGTCTCCCACAGAGAGCTTGGCATGGGATGAAATGTGTTTTGGGCCCATCTTAGATTCTGATCACCAGGTGGAGATGGGAAGCAGCGAAGGGAGTTATGAGCACCCCGGGGGGAGAATTCCCAAGAGCCCGAGAATGTAAACATGGACGAATCCGAGTGGGAAAGTGCCAGGGAGGAAAGTTCTCAGGAAGATAGCGACACAGCTGCCGAGAGGCAAGGTCGCTCCTTCGATAGGAGACGAGACATTGAGTCTAGCAGGAGGGCTTGGTCGAGAGTCCTAGATCGACCGAGGTCCGTGAGCAGAGATGGAGACGAAAGGAGCCTAGAGCGTCGCGGACCTCGGCCGGCGGATTAAGTATAGGGGCCGTGGGGAACGCATCCCCAGTTCTCCGGCCACGTCTTCCCTGAATAGGCGCGAGCGGAGAGAGACCACAAGCCAGCAGTGGTCATCAAGCCTTGCCTTGCATTTGCCTTGTTTCTTGAGCCGCAGCGGTTTGCGGAACCTTGCCCTGTTTCCTGATTCGCATTGGATTGCGAAATCTTGTCCTGTTTCCTGATTCGCATTGGATTGCGGAGCCTTGCAACGCTTCCTGCTTATTTGCCACGTTACTTTGGACTACTTGCTTATTACCTTTGGAACACTTGCATACTACTGGACTATTTACTCTTTGGAACTGTTTTTATACTCAATAAAGTAGTTAGCCTTCAGTACGTCTCTGTGTGTGTGATTAAGGGGCCCGCCAGGTCCGTGATCGTGACAGCTGGCCGGAGAACTCCAAGAACCCCTTATCACACCACGGGACGCCGCTCGGGACGCCGCAAGAAGCGCTCCACGCCAGTGGCCGCCATGGCTAACTTGACCGATGCCCAAGTGCAAGAGCTGCAACGAGAAGTGGGTGAGCTGCGGACCCGGGCTGGACGGCACCCGGGGGTGAGCCCACCTGGCCGCTTTAGTGGTAATCCGGCCCAGGTGGAGGTTTTTGTTTGCCAAGTGGAACTTTATTTGGAGCAACGCCCCAACGAGTTCGCCACCGATCGAGCCCAGGTGGTTTTTGTTTTCAACCTGATGGAAGGGACAGCGGCAACGTGGGCCACCGCGTTGATCCGGGCGCAGTCCCCCCATACAAACACGCTGCGGGCTTTCCTAGATGCGATCAGGGCGACCTGGGGGGCTCCCGTCAATGAAGAACTCGCTGAGAGGGATTTGGCTCGGCTGACGAGCAAGGACCTATCCCTGTCCCAATACATCTCCCATTTTCGAGTCCTGGCTTCCCAGACACAGTGGGGTCTACCGGCGTTGCGGTATCACTACATTGCGGGGCTGTCACGGAACTGCAACAGGAGATGTTAAAACATCCCCTCGCCCGTGGATCTGGAGGCCGCCATCACCTTGAGCCTTCGTATGGAAGCAGGACTGCAGACCAGGAGGCGGTGGGACAAGGGCGTGATGGAGAAACCGGTGGCACGGAAGGAAGGGGCTGGACAGTTTCAACCCCGGCAATTGCCAGTGCCGGCCGGCCTGGATGATCCGGAACCCATGCAGTTGGGAACAGTTCGGCCCAAAGTGGACCAGGCAGAGAAGGAACTCTTGGCCATCAAGGTGGCTTTCGAGGTCTGGAGACACCTGCTTGAAGGGGCCAAGTTCCCGGTGGAGGTCCACACTGACCACCGGAACTTGGAGCATCTGAAGTCCCAGCGCAAGTTGAACCAGAGGCAACAGAGATGGTCCCTGTTCTTTGAGCGATTCAATTTCCGCATTCACTATGTGACCCCCAAGCAGACCAAGCAAGCTGATGCGCTGTCCCGAAAGCCGGAGTACGTTCGTGAGGGCGACGGGCCGTCCGAGGCCCGGTTGCTTAAAGCGGAGAACTTTGCGGCTGCTCGGGCGCTCCCTGTCAACCCTCCAGTGGCTCCGCCAGCCCCTGGTGACAAGAGGCCATTGAGTGTTCGTGTCCAGGCTCGCCAGCGGACCGATCCGTGGGTGCAGGAGCAACTGACCAAGGGGCCTCAAGCCCCTTTCCAGGTAAAGAACGGGGTGCTTTACCACCGGGACTCTGTCTATGTTTCCCCTGGGCCCGAGCGGGCGGACATTCTCAAGCTTTGCCACGATAGCCGGGCCGCAGGCCATTTTGGACTGTTCAAGACTTTGCAACTGGTCCTGCGGGACTTTTGGTGGCTTAAAGTGTGGAGGGATGTGGAGGACTATGTGGGATCCTGCCCTGTGTGTCACCGGGCTAAGAACCAGGGGGGCAAGCCGGCCGTTTGCTCCAGCCGCTTCCGACCCCTCTGCCCCTTGGAAGATGATTTCGCCCGATTTCATCACTGACCTCCCCAAGTCCAAGGGCGTCACCACGATATTGGTCGTGGTGGACTGTTTCACCAAGATGGGACACTTCATCCCCTGTGTGGGGGTGCCCACTGCCAAAGAGACTGCTGATATGTTTGGGCAACATGTGTTTCGGCTGCATGGACTTCCACAGAGCCTGGTGACTGACCGGGGCACCCAATTCACTTCCCAGTTCTGGAAGGCTGTCCAGAAGTTGCTGGGGATTGATGTGTGCATGTCCACGGCCCACCACCCACAGACCGATGGCCAGACCGAACGGGTCAACGCCACCTTGGAGCAGTACCTGCACTGCTATGTCAACTATCAGCAAAACAATTGGGCGTCCTTGTTGTCCCTGGCAGAGTTTGCTTACAACAATGCGACGCAGGAATCCATCAAAGAGACTCCTTTCTTTGCTAACTATGGACACCACCCTCGGTTCTACCCGCCGGTGGACCCGTCCGGAGATGTTTCCGAGGCTAAGGATTGGCTTCGAGCTCACTGCACTCCAAGACTTGCTACGCACTCAATTGGACCAGGCGAAAGCTGACTACAAGCGGATGGCTGATCGGCGGCGCCAGGAGGGTCCTGACATCCTTGTGGGGGATAAAGTTTGGCTGTCCACCAGGAATTTGCCTACGCAGCGACCCAGCCGCAAGCTGGACGCGAGATTTTTGGGTCCCTACAAAGTTTTGGAGAAGGTGGGGCCTGTTTCCTTCAAACTACAACTCCCAGCGGACATGAAGCTCCACCCGGTGTTCCATCGTTCGTTGCTCCGCCCGGAGGGGTGCGGCCTGACGTGACGCAGCCGCCTCCTCCCCTGTGATGCGCGATGGCGAGGAGGAGTTGGAGGTCCAGGACATCTTGGATGCGCGCATTCGCTACCGGAAGTTGGAGTATTTGCTGGACTGGAAGGGGTTGGGACCGGAAGAACGTTCATGGACCCGGGCTCGGGATGTCCATGCTCCGGATCTGGTGGCTCGTTTTCACCGCAAGTACCCTGACAAACCCAAACCTCGAGGGCGGCCTAGGAGGGGCCCTGAGGGGGGGGGGATAGTGTAGCACAGCAGTTCTCGTTCGTGCCTGGAGGGCAAGGAATAGGTCCTGGGGTTCCCTTAGCATTAGGGCCTGCAGCAGCAGAGGTGGATTCGGAGGATGAGCTAGATGACTGGGGGGAAGCACAGGGCCCTTCGGATGGGCCGCAGTCTCCCACAGAGAGCTTGGCATGGGATGAAATGTGTTTTGGGCCCATCTTAGATTCTGATCACCAGGTGGAGATGGGAAGCAGCGAAGGGAGTTATGAGCACCCCGGGAGAGAATTCCCAAGAGCCCGAGAATGTAAACATGGACGAATCCGAGTGGGAAAGTGCCAGGGAGGAAAGTTCTCAGGAAGATAGCGACACAGCTGCCGAGAGGCAAGGTCGCTCCTTCGATAGGAGACGAGACATTGAGTCTAGCAGGAGGGCTTGGTCGAGAGTCCTAGATCGACCGAGGTCCGTGAGCAGAGATTGGAGACGAAGGAGCCTGGGCGTCGCGGACCTCGGCCGACGGATTAAGTATAGGGGCCGTGGGAACGCATCCCCAGTTCTCCGGCCACGTCTTCCCTGAATAGGCGCGAAGCGGAGAGAGACCACAAGCCAGCAGTGGTCATCAAGCCTTGCCTTGCATTTGCCTTGTTTCTTGAGCCGCAGCGGTTTGCGGAACCTTGCCCTGTTTCCTGATTTGCATTGGATTGCGAAATCTTGTCCTGTTTCCTGATTCGCATTGGATTGCGGGAGCCTTGCAACGCTTCCTGCTTATTTGCCACGTTACTTTGGACTACTTGCTTATTACCTTTGGAACACTTGCATACTACTGGACTATTTACTCTTTGGAACTGTTTTTATACTCAATAAAGTAGTTAGCCTTCAGTACGTCTGTGTGTGTGTGATTAAGGGGCCCACCAGGTCCGTGATCGTGACACGAAGGCACAATAGAATACAGCAGGTTAAGAACAATTAAAAACAAGCAACACAGGAAAAACAACAACACAGTTGAGGTAGTGGCACTACCAAGACGCACGGGCCTACCCATCGAAGGCCTGCCTAAACAAATAGGTTTTACAAGCCCGCCTGAACGGGAGCAGGTCCTTCATTGCCCGGGTCTAAAAGTTCATTCGAAAACAACCTGATTTTGACTTATTTATGAGGCCATTAAAGAACTCCAGGAATTGCTGAGGAATGCAGAAGGAACAACAAAGGGAGGCTGGAAAACACTGAGAGATGAGGAGTGCGTCAGCTCCCCCTGGTGGCCAGAAGTTTGCCTCTGTCCGTTTATGTGTTGTATGTTCGTCTATATGTCATATGTTGAACTGCAGGGATTGTCTGCAAGTATGTGTACTGTAATCCACTCCGAGTCCCCTTCGGGGTGAGAAGAGCAGAATATAAATAAAGTAAATAAATAAATAAATATGTCAGTCAGCATCCCATTCAATGGTAGTGCAAGCATAATAATAATAATAATAATAATAATAATTTTTATTTGTACCCCGCCACCATCTCCGAAAGGGACTCGGGGGCGGCTTACATGAGGCCAAGCCCAGAGATACATATCAATAAAATAATATAAAAGCATAAAACATTTCAAGTAAAATAAAACAATCAAATAAAATAAAAGGAGAGGCCACATGTGCAAAAATACAATGATAAAAAACTAAGGATGAGATAAGATTAAAAACATATATATTTATATGGGAGGTTCAAAGGCAATGCAATGTGAGGATGCCCATTTTTGGGGAGAATGACAAGGGACCCGTGAGATCATTCTCCAAAAGCGCAGCGGAAAAGCAACGTCTTGAGGTTCTTCTTAAAAGAATAGATTAGTATGCCATCTGGCAACTTTCACTGAGTGGAAGTGAAAGAAGCTCACACGGGCAGAGATTCAGAATGGGGAGTTTATTTATTTATTTATTTATTTATTTATTTGCATTTGTCCACTGCCCCCCAGCGGCTCGGGCAGCACACAACAAATCAATCATTACATAATAAAAACAAGCAGCACAGATAAAAACAGCATTAAAAACAGCATAAAAGCGACACTAAGTCATGCACTAAACACAACAGCAGCAGACACAGTTACAAGGTGGCTATGAACACACAGGTTAGCCAAATCCGTAGGTCTGCCGGAATAGCCGAGTCTTACAAGCCTTCCTAAAAGGGAGGGAGGGCCTGGATGGAGCGAACATCAGAGGGCAAAGAGTTCGAAAGAGTCAGAGCCACGATCGAGAAAGCCCGCCGACGAGTCGCAGTCAACCGGTAGATCTTAGCACTAGGGATGACCAGAAGGTTTTCCTCTTCAGAGCGCAAAGGTCTAGTCAGGGTGCTCAGGAAGTCGATCGCGATCGACTGGTCAATCCTGGGACCGAGGGAGATCGATCCCAGCTGGATGGGGTGCTTCTGAGGGGGCAGAGCCATGCCGTGCTAAGCTCCGCCCCCTTTGCTGGCTTCAGCATTTCTAACAGCTTCTCCAGGGTAGAAGAGGGCAATGCCAAGCCAGTGGTGGCATAGATAGCCACCACTGGCTTGTTACCCTCTTCCCTGGAGAAGCTGTGGAAATGCTAAAAGCAGAGGGGAGGGGCGGAGCTAAGCCCCACCAAGCCCTGCCCCTCCACCAGCTTTAGAATTTCCACAGCTTCTCCAGGGTAGAAGAGGGCAATGCCAAGCCAGTGGTGGCTATTAGGCATGGTTTCGAACCCAAAAATGGCGATTCTAAAAATCAAATGGGGGATTTTTTTAATTAGTAAAAGAAAGACTTACAAAAATTTTCCCAAAATTTCTCAAATGTAACTTAATTACTAACTAAATTCGTTAGTAGTTCGTATCTCCAGCGCATGCGCATTCAGATGGTTTTGGCCTACAACTCCCAGAAATCCTAACAGTTGGTAAATTGGCTGGGATTTTTGGGAGTTGTAGGCCAAAACTTGAATAAATCACACTGAATTCTAGATGGGACTCTCCAAATAGGAAGGAGGGAGGGAAGGAGGAGGGAGGGAGGGGTATTCTATTCTTGGAAGCAGCAAAAAGGAGGAGGAGCCCCCCTCGCTCCTCGCTGCCTCTCTCTCACCCCGATCCTGAGGGAGTGAGAGGGCCCAAGTTTGCCCAGGCTGAGAGGAAA